>CATKHJ011192113.1:0-18776 GCA_949750685.1 Vernicia montana | reverse complement strand
ACCGAGCAATAAACACACAATACGAACAATTGCCTTAATTCATTCCCATTATGGTATCTATATTATACCATCTATAGAATACATATATTCTATATCATTTCATAGCTCAAATGGGCTATGGGAATCTCGGGTATTACAGATCGATATCAAATTAGTTAATTATATATAATATAAAATTATATAAAATCTTAATATTCAATGAGATTCGTAAATTATTTGAGTTAATTATTATAATACTCAAACTACTTGAATTCGAGTACAACTTGATTTATTCAAATATTTTACAAGTCAAATTCAAGTAGCTCACATATAACTTAACTCATTTACACTCTTAATCTAAACATGTTCATGGGTCAAACCTAAATTTAAAAAATATTAAATTTAAAAAAAAAATCAACATGTCTGATCTATAAATTTTTTACAAATTGAGACTCGATACCCGAACCACAAACACATCAACCGCTTCATACAACGAATGCGGCAAGAAAATGAGTTTGCTTTATCCTTGTAAGGCATTGATTGAGAATAAAGGCATGCACTAATTTAATAATGGGAGAAACATTGACCAAAATTCAATGGAGGCGTAGATAATGTTAAGCAACAAGTTGATGACAAGCCCTTAGTAACTAAAAATTTCATCTTGACAAAGAGATGCTTATTAGAGAGAGAGTCATTTTGTCTTGGAGTTGTCCCAATTGAAAAAGACTAAAAATGTAAATCAAGTCTTTCATTTTTATAATGATAGATATATCATTCTACTATATATATTTTCACTATATTTGGCCATGTTATTTCCTTTGCAGCATGGTGGAATGATTTGTTGGAGAAATTGAATGTGGCAAACAACTCTGAAGCAGGTCTCCAAGCTGCGTTCTTGTGCTAACACATTTGGAAGCAAAGAAATACTTGGTGCTTTAATAGAACATACCCAGACCCAAGAAGAACAATACAAACTATTGCTTTTCAGTGTACAGCATTCTGGAGAGCAAGAAACCATTCAACCAGACTTTCGGCAATTTCCACAGAGTCAGATAGGCATTGGAGACCTCCATCCTCTATCAGATACAAAGTCAACTTCGATGCGAGTTTTGATTTTTGCTCAAATACATCTGCTCTAACTCTCATCTGCAGGAACTCTCTTGGTCAGATGATCGATGGAGCAACTGTTAAGAGAGTCTCTGCTTCCCCATTAGCTGCTGAAGCAGATGCGATGAAGTTTAGTATGATTTTTGCAATTAACCAAGGGTGGACAGATTGTATCTTTGAGTATGATCGTAAAATGCTGGTGAAATTTTGTAATAGTATGTGATGTGCTCATAAATAACTCTGATCTCTAGCACACGTGTAGGCGATCTTCAAGTCTTACAAGATAGCAAGTTAGAGGGTCCAGGCGATGTGCCTGGGGGACCACCCTGATGCTTAAGTTAGAAAAGATGGAGATTATAAGCTTTTTATCACTAAGAGTGTTTAGAATTGCGTTACCCGTTTAATGGAGAAAAGGGGTCTTTTCTCCATTGTCTTTGATCCACATCAACACACATGATCGGTTCACGTTTATCGGGGTGAACTGTTTGTTAATTTCTGCCCGTCCTTTTGCTGGTATTTACCTGTCGACTGATCTTTTTCTGCTATATCTGTTTATATTTATGAGCTTCTCTGTTGATCTTTATTTCATTTTATTTATAGAGATGAAGTCTTTGGCTCAACGGATGAAGGAGAAGAAGCTCGCCAAGTCTGCTTCGGTAGAGAAATCAGTGGAAAAAATTTCTTCTTCAGCGGGAAAGACTACTCTTCCTCCTCCCCCTCCTCCCGCAGCGAGTGTTTCTAACACTGATCCTCCAACTTCTTATACTGATGCGTTGAAGAGGGATCTTCTTAAAGGTTCTTCTGGAAGATCTCTATGAAGAGACTTCGCCCGACGGTGGAGGAGATCAGTCTTGACGAACTGACAATGTTCGCCAAGTCTGTTGAAGATAAGTATGGAGAAGAGACTATTGTCCATGATCCGTCTGTGGCCATTGATATAATGCGGGCGATCCATCTTTCAGCTGATGGTGAGCATATGGCTAAGTTTAACAATGCTCAGCTGGCTGGATCAGCATACGGTTATATTTTTGAGGTATGTGACTATTTTTTTTTTTTTTTTTTGCTAATTCTTCTTTTTCTGAATCCATTTTTCTCATCATACAGTTTTTATGTTTTGCAGGCTGCGAACGTAATCTTTGAGCTTCGCCAGCGGATGATATCTCAAAAGGATGACCTAAGGTCAGAGTGGGCTCGCCTTAGGGAGAAATTGGAGGTTGATCATGCTTCAGAAGTCGCCCAACTCCAGACTTCTCTTGATGTTGAAAAGAATAAATATAAAGACATGGAGATTAAAAATAAAGCTATGGAGACTGAGCTCCTAGGGCGAGTCTCTATGATCCGTTCTGAACTTGATGTGTGTCAGCAGGAGATTCGTCAACTGAAGGAGGAGGCGGAGAAGGAAAAGCTTGCGAAGGAAAAATATGAAGAGGCGATGGCCAACAAATTCCTTTGTTACCAGGAAAATATTTTGGCTACTATCCGAAGTAAATATCCTGAGCAAGACTTTAACTTTGTTGAGGAGATTTATCCAAATGAGGATGAGGATACTATGATTCCACCTCCTCTTTTGGTAGTTGATCTCGTTGGCGATCCACTTCCCTTAACTGTTTTAGATTACAATGTAGAAGAAAATGTATAACATTATAATTATTTATCTTTTAATGAGAATTTTATCTTTCTTTTTTTTGGCGATTGTTTCCTTTTTTGGAATTTACTTTATTTTATTATTTTTCATTGGGGGTCTTTGGGCAAACGTGTAGTTTCCCTTTCCCGTGGTGATCTCTGTAGGGGATCTTGGGCGAACTTAATAGTTGGCCTATCTCGTGGCGATTTCTAGGGAGTCTTGGGCGAATTCTTAGTTGGCCTATCCCGTGGCGATTTCTAGGGAGTCTTGGGCGAACTTAATAGTTGGCCTATCCCGTGGTGATTCTCTAGGGAGTCTTGGGTGAACTCTTAGTTCACCTATCCCGTGGCGATTCTCTAGGGAGTCTTGGGTGAACTCTAGGTTCACCTATCCCGTAGCGATTTCTAGGGAGTCTTGGGTGAACTCTTGGTTCACCTATCCCGTGGCGATTTCTAGGGAGTCTTGGGCGAATTCTTAGTTGGCCTATCCCGTGGCGATTTCTAGGGAGTCTTGGGCGAACTTAATAGTTGGCCTATCCCGTGGCGATTCTCTAGGGAGTCTTGGGTGAACTCTTAATTCACCTATCCCGTGGCGATTCTCTAGGGAGTCTTGGGTGAACTCTTGGTTCACCTATCCCATGGTGATTTCTAGGGAGTCTTGGGTGAACTCTTGGTTCACCTATCCCGTGGCGATTTCTAGGGAGTCTGGGATGAACTTAATAGTTCACCTATCCCGTGGCGATTCTCTAGGGAGTCTTGGGCAAACTTAATAGTTAGCCTATCCCGTGGCGATTCTCTAAGGAGTCTTGGGTGAACTCTTAGTTCACCTATCCCGTGGCGATTTCTAGGGAGTCTTAGGTGAACTCTTGGTTCACCTATCCCGTGGCGATTTCTAGGGAGTCTTAGGTGGGCAGAAATCTTAGATCAAGATTTCTTCTTTGGGCCAAAAGAATCCCCAAAAAAATGATCATAAATTAGATCGGTGCAAGAAACAGGGCTTAGCTTGGCAAAAACCTCTAAGTGCTTCTCCTCCTCAGAAGATAGAGATCGGAGGCCGCCAGGCGGAGTCATCCTTGGACTAACCATCCAAAATTTTGGTAGATCGCCCCATCCTTGCTCATGGGAAATAATAAAGAATTTTTGCTTCTAGTTCTTAAGTGAAGAAGGCAGGGTAAAAATTTTCCTATCACTTTGAAGGTTAAAATGGTCGAAACCTTTTCTCGCCACGAGGCGATATAACTCCCTCACTTCGCTACTATTGATATCAAACCCATGAATCTTACCCAAAATCCTAAGACCTACTAAAATTTTCCAAGAATCAGGATGGAGTTGACAGATCGGGATGTTGTATTCCCTAAGCACATCGACATATAGACGAGGCAAAGGAAATGGAAGACCAGACTCTAGATCTTCCAGATAGATCATCCTATCTAGATCGCCCAATTTCTGATCAACAAAAGTCCCCGGTTCAGGTAAACGAAGCTTAAAAGCTTTAGGGATATCGTATAAAGCCCTAATTTTCGAGAGACGATCTTTGGATAATTCACAAGGAATGTGAACCCCCATTTTGGGTTCGGAGATTGGAATTTGTGGGGGATTAGCAACCACAACGATTGCTGAACTAGTATTAATGGGTTGTATAAGGGGTGGGTGTATATATACAGTATCGACCAGAGGAGAATGGGATTGATCTGAGACAGTACCCTCACTATCAGCATGATCACCAGACAGGTGATCATTCTGGCTATCTTCAAGGTGACTCATTTTTTAATAAAAAGAGTTTCAAAGATAAGGGAAAAAGTACTTACTGATAAAATAGCAGGAGAAAAAATATGGCGAACTGTGCAGATCAACAGCTAAAAAGTCACCAGAAAGATCAAAGCAATCTCTAGAAAGAGGAAAAAGAAGAAAGGAATAGTGAGGAAAAATTCTTCAAAAGAAAAAGGCAGAAAGCAGAAAAAAATGTGAAGAAGAAAGTGATAAGCGGCGGCAAAGGTAAAAAATCGAAATGAAGGCATAAAACCCTACTTATAAGACACGACGTAGAAACCGAAGGGTTTAGGAAACTATTCCAAACATGACACGTGGCATAAAAAGCGTCAGTACGACTCTTTCTTCGAGAAATAAAATTATTATGAAGTGATGGAAACAACGGTGTCATAAATGTCTACATAGGGAACCGAACCGTCAATTAAGATCGCCAATGCTTGAATCGCCCAAGGATAAAACTTATCTCAAAACAGAACATATCCGAACCTTTAACTCGAAAACTGGTGGGGGGACATGTGATACATCCTAGTATAAACTGGTCGCCCTAGGCGAACTAGAGGTTTGCCTAAGTAGTCCATATCCGACTATAAGCTACAAAGTCATCTCCATATACAATACTGAGAAAAGAACAAACCGATTCCAAGAAGGATTCGGCACCTTGAGCAGTACACTATAAAAAGGGGCCTTTTCTCCATTGTCCTTGATCCACATCAACACACGTGATCGGTTCACGTTTAGCGGGGTGAACTGTTTGTTAATTCCTTCCGGTCTTTCTGTTCTATCTCCCCTCCTGCTTCCACCTTCATTGTTTCTGCTTGGTCGGTATTAGCGATCATCCTGTTGATTTCATTGTCCTCTTGTTGAGTTTCCTTCTTTTTTCTGTCTTTGGTCAAAATCTCTCATTCCATCATCAATTCGGATATGTGTCTGGGTGATCGCCATTAGAGCTAAGATAGTCTGCGGTGGGTTGGACAGTAGCTCTTTCCTTAAATCATGATTTGAAGTCCCGTAAAGCATCGCTGTATAGGCGATATCATTATTTAGGTCTTCAATTTGGATCGCCTCCCTATTGAAGCGTACCACATATTTCTTTAGACTTTCCCCCTCTCTCTGGACGATGTTGAGTAGATCGGTTGATATTTTCTTAGGGGTAATGGAGGCAATGAACCGAGCTTGGAAGAGGGTGGAAAGTTGAGCAAAGGATTTGACAAATTTTAGAGGTATGGTTTGATACCAGTCTTGAGCTAATCCCTTTAATGTAGTAGGGAAAAGTTTACATAGAACATGATCTAGGTGAGTTTGGGCATTGATTATGGTTCGGAACTCATGAATATGGCTTTTGGGGCAGGTAGTTCCCTCATAGGACTCCATATGGGTAGGGATTCTAAATTTTAGGGGGTAATTTGCCCTGATGATGCTATCACAAAGGGGCGAATCTATTCTTAGATCGAAATCCATTTCGTTCACTCTGACCCCAATTTTTTTCATGATTTCCTGAACTTGCTTCTCTAAATTTTTTGGGTCTGTCTCTTGTTCCCCATCCGACCAGGGTTCGATAATTGGGTCTTTATCTGTCTGAGTAGCCCCATTCGTAGGATCTATATTGTCTGCTGCTGGTTTCACTGTCTGAGACTGCTGAGTTATAGCTTGTTTTAACTCTCTTAACTGAGTAGTGAAGTCTGTGAAAGCGACAAAAAGGTTATGCATAGTAGCTTGTGCCGCGATCAGGTCGTTTATGGGGTTATTAAAATTGGGTAAAGCAGGTCCGCCCTGATGGTTAGCTTGGGGATTTTCTTCATTATTAGAGAGGTCAGGGAATAAGTTGAGGCCTAGGCCTTCGTCACCGTTCTCTGGATCCATTAATGTTTATTGAGAAATCTAGATTGAATCTTTTAAGGTGGTATTTCACGCTCACCGTACCAATTGATGTGCTATAACTCCGATCTCTAGCACACGTGTAGGCGATCTTCAAATCCTACAAGACAGCAAGTTAGAGGGTCCAGGCGATGTGTCTGGGGGACCACTCCGATGCTTAAGTTAGAAAAGATGGAAATTATAAGCTTTTTATCACTAAGAGTGTTTAGAATTGTGTTACTCATTTAATGGAGAAAATGCCCATTTTTATAGTGGAGTGCTCAAGGTGCCGAATCCTTTTTGGAATCGGTTTGTTCTTTTCTCAGTATTGTATATGAAGATGACTTTGTAGCTTATAGTCGGATATTGACTATTTGGGCGAGCTTCTGGTTCGCCTAAGGCGACCAGTTTATACTATGATATATCAATATGCATGCTGATATTCCTTGGGAAATCAGTGCTTGTGTATCTGTAATTAGGGAGCTTAAAAACTCATTTAGAACCTTTTCAGTTTGCTGGGTTAGTAGAGATTGTAACCAAGTAGCAGATTGGGTGGCTTCCCAATTAGTTGTAGGGTGTTTACCCCCCAACTGGGTGTATGAAAAGCCTTTAAGGCTCCTTCAACTGTTATATGCAGATATGTCTGCTGGGTCTTTGAGGTAATGAAAGTTTATTCATCAGTGCAAAAAAAAAAAAAAAAAACATGCTTCGATGCTCCTGTGTTTGATAACTGGGGTATGAAAGGAATGGGGAAGTTTTGAATTTTTATTCAAAAGGTTAAAAAGACATTTAGATGATGATGATAAAAGAAAAGAAAAAAAATCTTAAAACATGACTTTAGATGACAGTAAACTCCATTTCCATTCCCATTCCATTATTTCCATTATTTACTACACAAATCCAATATAAATTTGTGCAGTAAATAATATATTTTTGGGCTGTGATATTTCCAGAGTTGATCTTGTTAATGCTAGAGCAAATTTTTTTACTTAGACAAAATTACCTTCTACCTCATCTTTGTCCCATTCAAAAAAAGAAACCACATCTGATAATTTCTTAATCCAAAATTCACATCAATCATTCTTATTCCTAACAATTTCACCTTAAATATTGATGATAAGATTCGGTTTCCACCTTCAAAATACCTCTGTGGAATCGGATTCTAGGAACGATATTTCATGGATTGCAAAATCTTCAGATCGGCCGTGGAAACGTTGGAGCACTCTTTTGAGCATTGACAACATGAGGAGCAAATTTTCAGCATTCTGTTTTCTTAATATTCCCAGAAGTGCTAATGCCTTCGCTGTCCAGATGGCCAAAAAGGCTTTAGCAAGATCCTCTGACTTTGTGGATGCTCTGTCATCCACCTCTTCTTGGCCATCTCTGTTTTAGCTTTGGCATTTTGGTTTCGCCTTTTGGCATCCATCAAGGGGCGGACCGGAGGCTGACCTGGGCTCCAATTTTTTTTTTTTTTTTTTTTTTTTCATGTATTAGTCGGGCTTAATTAGAAAATAGCCTAAGCTCATGTCCCAATTAAAAACTTATCAGATTGTCAATTGTCATGTGATTTCAATTTCAACAGAGTGAATTTATATAGATTGTGTTTTTTTTTTTAATTTAATTGATATGAGGATTATGATTATGAATTTATATTTGTAAATTTGTGAGTTATTTGCGTTGATTGATTACTTGATTATGAATTTATAATGATGAATTATTAACGACGCTTTGATTTTTTTTTTAGATATTATAGTAAAATTTAATGTTATAATTAAAATAACAAGATAAATTATACATATCCATTTATATTATTTTTATTTATGCTTAAAATGACATCATCACATAATTAAATAATTTTATATATTTAAATAATTTTATATTTTAATATTTGCTCGTCCACCGTCTAAATTATCCACCGCCCTTTTCCGTGGTGCATTGCACAACGGCCATGATAATTTGCTTGACGGATAATTAGAATTAATAACGACCAAGTTCAAATAGAAAGTGATGTGCTTCATATATGTGTTTAGATGGATTCTGATTTAAGTGGGTATTATTTTATATTTTCTTCAAAATTTAATGGACACGCCGTTTCTGATTAAAAGAAAGAGAAATCATTATAAGAAATTTTCTCGAATTTTTAATGGAATAAATAAAATACTAAAAATTAACAATTTTGTTTTGTTAGATCTCTAAAATTAATTATCAGTTTGGGTCATTTGCAATAACTAGATTCCACGGCTTGTAACTGAGATTTCAAAATAATTTGCATATCTTTCTTACCAATGAGCAAGGGAAATGTTGGTTTAACAACCAGCACCTTCTTTTTAAGCCTTCATATTTTCTCGGTTTGAAGCTTATTCCCTTTGATTCACAGCACCTCATCAGACAAAAGGCTTCATAAACTCGTACTATAACTAGTAGAGAATCAAATAAGTTCTAGCAATCTCATAATACCAAAGCAATAACACAAAGTCTTCATGGTTGCAAACCATGCAATATTTAAATTAGGTTTATGAGGAGAAATAAACACATTTCGATAGTCATATAAAGGAAAATAACACAGGAAAAATCCAGCAAAAAGAAAAGAACAAAAAAGAGACATTGTCTTGCCAAAGAAAAAGATAACCCCTTCATTCCATATCCCATGTCCCTATACATTTGTGAACCATAAAACCCACACTATTATGCAACCCTTCTCCATCCTATAAATAAGAGTATCCCATCAAGTAAACTAAAAAGACATTCTACGATCCCCGGCTATCCCCGGCTAACGTTTTCTACCCTATGGTAGTTGATCTAAACATCAGATAATCCTCTCCAACTAGAACATGGATGTTGAGAGTTCTTAAGGAGCTTTTAACTGCCTAATGCATCTCCCTTTCTAAGTGAAGTTGGCCATAAACTAATTCATGGGAGACGATAAGTTAGTGAAAGTTAGAACCACCTAAGAGCTCAGACTGGAATCCATGTTAGTCATGGCAAGCAAAAATTGGGCTTGCTCTTAACATATGCAGACCAGAGAACAGTTTAGCAGGCAGTTCACTATAAACTACTGGGCCTACCAGTTGCAGGTATAGAGGTAGCTTGAGGGAAAGCATGATGGAGCATCATATTGTTCTCCAATGCAGCAGTTGATGATGCACCACCCTTCACAGTTTGCTCCAAAAGGCGAACAAGTGACATAAATACTTCCATCCTTGTTACATCCCTGTTTGCCTGTTATGATATTTCACATAAAATTTATTTAGAAAACAAATACAAGATGACAAAGAAATGCATTTTTAACTGCACCATTTAAAATGTTTACAATATGGGAGAAACAGGCAGCCAACCAGGACGCAATGATTAGGCCTGTGTGTAAATATTAAAAATTCAAATATTGCATCTGTAACTGTAAGAAAATGTAAGTGATGACTTTTTAACTAGGTTATTTGTTTCTCTTCCTTCTGAACTCATCATTTGAAGGAAAGTGAGATTTATACGTCTAACTTTTTATTCCATGTATTAAGGCATAGAATTAAAGAATCCTAAAACACAGCCCACTAAGGCATGGACTAGCATCCTAAAGATGTACAAGAACACTAAAAAAGTAGCTTCAGACAAAAAATGCCTTGAATGGTAATTTGAACTTTCAGACAATGCAGATTTCCTTGGACCTGCATTTGGATGACAATAATTGAAATTGTGATATTTAAATTAGATAATGCATGTGTTTTCTTCGAGTGATTAGATTCATGAATCTAGACTAGGTTGATGAATGTGGATAAAAACCATACTTGAATGTGGATTTGAAATACTTGTAAAATATCAAATCCACTTCTGAAAAGTTCTAAATCACATTCATGAATCTAATTCATAGTACACTATTATTTAGAATTCAAATAATTTATAATGAAATCATGTCCTGAACAAATCACATTTTCTTGACTTCCTTGTGCTTGCATATAACAGACAAATCATAAAACAGGGAAAAAATAATTGAATTCAGAAGGGAAGGGGTCACAGCAATCATAAACACGGAAAGATTCAATGAAATAAGCAGAGATAACTGAATGAACTCTTTATTTTTAGAGATCACTGAAGCAGAGATTAAATGAAATCTTTATTTTAGAGTTTATACATAGCTCCAAAATGGGAAGAAAAAGAAATGTACAAATTCACTTTAATCCCTTTGTGAACAAACATCATATACAATGACTGTAAGCTCAAAGGCAATTATTATCTCCAAAATGGTTGTGCCACCAACTGCCAGAGTTAAAACAGCCATGAATTGTTCTACTAACGTTAAGAGGTAACAAATGGTGTCAACAAGATGAAAATATTAGAAATTTTCAAGCTATTGTCGTGTTGAAATTCATTAAAGAAAGGTCTTCCAAAAAGAAAAGCAAGTTTATCATCATTCAAGAAAGTTCTAAGCTTAGCCTATCCTCAAGATATCATGTTCTGTACAATACTGTTATACTCAAATAATAGAAAAGGTTGTAAAATTCTTATTACTCTATCCATTAAAAAGTCTGAGCACAAGAAAGATGAAAGCCCAAAGTACTCATTTCCCTAAACAGTCAATGCTCTTATTTGATAGAGCAACAAAAAATATTCTTGTCCTTAAGCTCCTTCAGTGTCAAGAAGTCAAATGATGCTTTGACTCCAAATAGAAAAATATTGATGTGAGATTGAAACACTTATCCAGTTGTCTTAAGAATCAATAAATTTTAAAATCTAGATTCATAAAAAGGAAAGTATGTGGTTAACTAGATTAAGATGATTCTCGTATGTGGTACTCACTAGTGAATTTTGGTAATTAAATAATAATTTGGAAACTTCATCCTACCCAAGATATGCAGAAGTCACTCCACAAACAATTTGAACACTGTTTGGAAAAAACAAAAATAACCACCACCTCAGATTTCAAATACAACATATATCAACAGATAGTATCAATGAGCTAATTCTTCTTAAAAATGCAACACAAGCTGCTGCTGGTAACAATAATCCAAAAAGGCGACCAACACCCTGTATCCTTCAAATATTACTTATGAATAACAACCTGTTACAATTTGAAACATTTTTTTCAATTTAGAAATTACCTCTACCGCAAAACGAGCCCAGATCTTATCATTTCGAGCTTCCATCACCCCCTTCAAGATTGTCAGTCCCAATCCCCTAATTAAGTCAGCTATTTCTAGAAAGAAACCCCTTTCTTCACAGAGCATCTGTCAAAATGAAAAATAAGATTGAATTAAAAAATAAATAAAATAATTATTAAAACTAAAAACTCGAATAGTAAAATGGTTCTCACTACCTCCACAAGCATCTGACGAGGTGGGTTCAGATCCTCAACTATGATAGGACAGACCATAGATTGAGACCCAACTTCAAATGCCCAAGTCGCCCCTCCCTCAAAATTGTCCTTTAAAAGGAGTCCACCTTCCTTGTTAACAATCTGCATATTCAGAAAATAATAGAATTGAACTATAGTACCTAGCACCAAATAGTCTAAAAACTAACCAAGACTAGAAAGTAAAATAATTAAGTTCTGTTGAAAGCTGTAACAGCAGTTTGGTTGTGTGATATCGAGGGAAAACTAGTATTTAGACTCATTTAAATGATAGCATGCTACTTAATGGGGTTAGGTAGAAAGCTACGCATGCTTGTAAGTTATATAAAGTTAAGCGTGGTTAGATTAACCAAAAGCAGGTTATGGTTGGAATATGGGTCTAATTTAAGACCAATCTTTTGTACTTGAACTAATGTAGACACTCAACTATTTAAAGGTTAGAACAATGAATGAAAGTGTTAGCCCTTTGAAGGTTCATTTTACAAAACCTTTCTAAGTGCTTGTGTGCTGTGAGTGTGAAATCTCTGCCCTACCATTTTTCAACAAGTTCAAATAAAATTCTGATGAATTCTTGATTGATTTCCATTATAGCTGTATTTAACATTATAGGATGCCAAAACATGTTTAGGACAATAAACTTGCATATAAGATAATATAAAATAAAATATGTTATCCATACCTTAGACTCCCCTGTTTGTTTTAGCTTGTCTGCATGCTTTGTCACACTTTGCAAGAAAAGCATATGTTTGATGGTACGTTCAAGCAAAGCATCTATGCTACACTGTTAAAGCAAATAATGAATGAAAGAACATATCAATTATGATCATAAAATCACCATATAGGGCGAAAAAGATACGACTGAATATTCTTCAAAGAAATGACTTACTTTTGCTCCATTTGGTACAATTTCCCGCAACTCTTTCACTCGATCTTGGATCATCTGACGATCTTTTGGCCTAGGTCTGGGGTTTTCTCCAGGTTTAAGCCTCTTGCGATTTGGTTTGTTCATTTCATCATTTTTCTTGGAATATGCAGTTGAAACACTGTCATCACGCCTTGCATTATGGCCAACCCATGAACTCAGCTGGGACCCATAAATGGAAGTAGTTTGAGAACAACTTCCAATTTCATCCTTGCTACATCCAGATCTGAAAGAGTCAGAAGCTATGGTTCCTGATTTTTCAAAAGACTTAGGAGCGTCAAAGGACTCCTGAACCTGATCTGACATCTGAACCAGGCCACAGGTGGTAGAACCACCCGGAACAGAGGAGCTACTGATCTTCGTCAACGTTGTCTTGCAAGAGACATTATCATCTGAGCTCTGCTTGGAAGCGGAGTGAGCCCTGGATACCACAGCATCTAAAAGATGATCAGTACTCATGCCGGAGAAAATACTGTCCGATATCCCTTGATTAATTGAAAAAACATCAGAATTGGCTTCTTGCACATTCATAAAGGTTGAAGCATTTTTACCCATATGTGAATTTGCACATGACCCATCTGCAAGTAAACTATCCCACTTGCTACTGAGTAATCTATTTTTAAAATCCACACCCAGAACATCATATAAATCATCCCCAGATTGAGGTTGAGCGCACGAATCCTTGTACTCGGCATTTGCAATAACTGAAACCTGATTTCCACTTGCATGTTTAAGGCCATGATGAACAGAACCAATTTTCTCATCCAAAGAAATGCATTCATCTGGCTGGGATGATGCTATGTTAAGTGCTTCAAACAAATCATCATCCATTTTTTCTTTCTTTGCAATTGATTCAGTTCTAGGATGCACATATGTGGAATGGTACTTGTGATGAGAACTCCCTGAAAGCATGCCACAACTATTTAATTGATCAACCAGACTGGATAAAGGAACCTCCTCATCCCTTGATGTATCAATATTTTGAAGCCCAACCCCAGCCAGTTGTGTGGAAGAATGATTAACATCTGCTGATTTTCGTGGGTTCACATGAGAGTATTGTACTGAAGTAGGTCTTATCTGACTACTTGCTCCATTGTGCAACTTTCTCCCAGATGTCGAACCTCCATGATGATTTACAATTAGGCCTCCATTGGTCCTCATATGAGGTGTGATAAGGCTATCTGATGCATTTCTATGGTTATTAACATGATTTTGACTAACATCTAAGAGGACCTGTTGTTCCAATAATGTCATAATGCTATCATTGGCATTGAATTGACCAATAACAGATTGGTGACTGAAAGCAGCCCTTGAATTAAGTGAAGCAGCATGCTGGTTCTGCCATGCATCAAGATTTGATGGGATCGCTTCAGCTCCAACTATATCTAGTTGGCCTCTGAATGGATTATCAGGCTTAACAATTTTCATTTTTGGTTCACTGAGGCCAGTACAAGAGTTAGAGGTGTTGGCCATATTTGGAGTAGGAAATGTTGAAGCAGTAGATTGTAGATTATCCTGAATCTGTCTAATTTGAGAATGAGAAGATTGACCAATTCTGGAAGATAGGGAGGAGATACTTTGTTGGTTGCAGCTATTGGCAAATAAACAAGTGGAATTCGGCACCTTATTTCCAGACAAATGCACAGAAAAAGAATCAGTCATTCCAAAAGAAACTGGTATCCCAATTCTTTCTGTAGATTCTTTATCCATAAGATCGTCAGACAGAAGAGCTCCAGGGACACATCCTAGTTGCAAGATTAAGCTCTTCACATTATTCACAAATCCCATGTTCTCCATCATCTGAATCAGCAAGGACACAATATATAAATATATGGAACTTGGAAGCAACTGAAAGATTGCTCCATGCTGATGAACAAATTAAGCAAGCAATTGAATGTTGAAACTCAAGGCATGACTATTTTATTAGTGTTTACACAGAATAATTCAAAAAAAGGAATCTATTCAGGACATTACAGCTAACATTGATTGCTGTGCCACAAAGGTTTCCAGATCTTTCTCATGTGGAAATTACTGAAACCCCTTGTCAACATCATTTACATGGTGTTGTATAGTCAATGAAATAACTTTACTTGGACTAGAGCCCTGAAAGGACAATGGCCCATAGATGATCCTAACAGTAAGACAAACATGCCACTTTTAGATAGGAAAAAATTTTATTCCAGAATTTACCTTGATAAATTGCATTATTAATAGCCAGATGAAATTTATAGGCCAAAATAGCTTGCGAAGAAGTGCTTTGGTTGGACAATTTCTATGTAACAAGGTGAGCGTAATAACCCACAAAGAAGAAAGAAAAATTCCTGAAACTTGGTGAAAATGTGTTACAGAAAACCCTAACTGTTTCCTAATTTGAATCCAATATCATGTTAAAGTTTATTTATAAGCAGATATTATAAACGAAATTTGTAAATTAGCATGGGAAAATGAACAAAATGTTCCAAGTAATGAGAGTAACTGACGGTTCAAAAAAGATAATAATAACGTAAGTTAAAGCACTTACAGTCAAAGTAGAACCAAGTTGAACCACACCATGGGGAGACACGGGAATAACTGCAATTGTCTGCAAGCCAAATACATAGTACTTTCAAGAAAGCAAGTTAAATGTCACAGAAGAATGTAGAACATGTGGAAGGCTAGCAAACCTGCATTCCAGCTGAAAATTGCTGATTTATCTCTGTCAAAACCTAAAAGCATCCACAAAAGTAAAAGTTATACCATGATGAACTACAAAACACAGAAAAATACACATCATGGGAGGTTTCTGCTTAATTGTATTGCCCATTTTAAAACATTAGTAACCCCATTTATAGAGCAGGCTGGTTATATCAAAAAAAAAGTTGAGGACTCTGAAGAATGAAGCTCATTGCTTAATTTTATTGCCCATTTTAAAATATTAGTAATCCAATTTATCGAGCAGGTTGGTAATATCAAAAAATAAAGTTGAGGACTCTGAAGAATGAAGCCCACAAAGCAAAGATGAGTTGCAGAACTGCAGGCTTCAAATATTAAGATTTAAGGAGGGGAAATAGTAGGTAGGAAAAAAAAAAAAAAAAAAAAAAAAGATACTAAATCTTTCAAGTTGACAAAGCAAATTGTGCTTGTGCATTAGGTACAATGTACATTGATTCTGAGGGATAGAGACTGGAAGAAGAAAAGAGTTATCGACAATACCTCTGGTGGATGGGCATCTTCAATGTAATTTTTTACAAGGATCCACTGGTGATTTCCAGTAAATGCAGCTCGCCCAACTATTCTGGATAATAACAAAACCCAGGACTTCATATTTTGAGTATAAGTAAAAGCACTAAAAATTTAAAATTAATAATTGAGCTTAGCAGGAAGCATACCCTTGACCTACAACATTAACTTGATTATTCATCATCATTTTGTTAATAAGCAGATGGATTGTATCTTTAGTTTGAACACTGAGCTGTGAGGAGTGAATATCAGAAGCCCAGTATCCTTCACAGTCTCCAAAAGGCAACTCATGATTCTCAATTCCAGAAGTACGTGGAGGAACAGAACATGATTTGGATTCATAGTGACATTCTTCCCAAATTAACAACCTGCAAATCAAAAAAGCAAATTATAAGACAGACTATTCCAATTCCAAATAGTTCAACATCATGACATTATTTGAAAATTTTAGAATATAAACGTGGGGCCAAAACACAAATTCCCCATCATTTGTTTGGTTACCGACAATTCAAGAAAAGGAAAGAAAAAGAAAAAATCCCATTTTCTGTATCAGTTCTTTACCCTTTTTTTTATCTTTTACCACTTTTCTTCACAACCAAACAGAGGAAAGAAAAATACTAACTTATCAGCAGAATTACAATAGCAGGAAAAAATGGGAAACTTTTCTTATTTAAAAACAAGAAAATGAGACGGAACAGAATCAAACAAATTACGACAAAGTCTGAAACAGTAGATTTAAGAACATCAAATGGGTTCAATCCAAAGAGGGTTTAGTCAAACCAATACAAATAAACTTTTACTAAGATTCTTAAAGACAAAACAGAATAAACCAAAACACAAGGTTCCAAAAACCCAAGAGGAAAAAAAAGGTCCATTAGATTACGAATCGTATATTATTCAACAGTTGCCAATCAGACTTTAACACATCAATCAAAATACCAAGACAAGTGGGAAAAAGGACAACGTTTTTCTTAGGAAAATTTCGAGAAAAAAAATAATAATAACAATAGATCTCTCTGTTTGGCCACTGAGAAAATAAATGAGAAAATAAAATCTTTTTAAATTCGCACTAGTAGGAGGGTTGAAAAAACAAAAACTCAATTTATCTAGAATTAGTATTACATCACATCATATTAGTTTGGTCGCTGAGAAAAAATAAGGAATAATAGGAAATGTCAAAATCTTCACTCTATTTGAGCGGTTAAAACAACTAGTTGGCTTAGTAAAAAGAGAAACCATGAAATTATTTACTTTTCCCCCCATTTTCTTGTCAACCAAACATCCAAAATACTAATTCAGGTATGAAACTATTACTAAGAAAAACCTAGAATCTTAGTTCCGTTTCTTCCAGAGTCCAAGAAAGCTAAAACTTACTTAGGATTTTGGCAGCCGATCTTCCAAAACACAGCATAGCACCACTGATTGACACCGCAGAGTGTCCTCAAAACTTCTCTCAATAAAAGACCCATACCTATCTCTCACTTAACTCACTGAGCCTTCAAAATTAATACAACAACAACAACAACTAATGAAAAGGTCAGCCAGTTGCAGTAGCAGAGACTGCAAACAAGCAAACTAACAAACAACTCTAATCTTCCTCCTTTTTCCGGCAGTGGCGGCGGCAGTAGCCTAACTTCCTCGACACGATCCTCTCCCCGCCTGCTTCGTCCTCAGACCGCCGCACCTCTTTCTCTTCGGATCCAAGTTCCCCAATAATATCATTCTCCGGCAACCCATTCCGACACCGATAATTTAAAAAAAAAAGGAAAATAGAGACAAAAATTAGTCCTCTTTTATTTGGAAAAAGGAACAAAAAAAGAATCTTCTAAATTATGCCACAAGCTTCAAGCTTAAAAGTGGCTTTGATTTGCTCCATTTGGAATCAGAAACAGAAATTGAAATGAAATGAAATGGAAAATTAGATAAAATCAGCTTTTTCTTTTTCTTTTTTTTTTTTTTTTTTTTTTTTGGATTTTAAAGGTGTCGCCTTCTTTGATTCACTGGAGGGGTTGGTGAAGCAGTAGTATTCAGTTTCAGGATTTCTCTCTCTCTCATAATATTCTCTTTCTCTTATGATGGTAACTGGTAAGTGAGTGGTGTTTGTGCGTTGAAGTGCGCCATATTAAACAGGAGGGGTAACGCTAGCAAACAGACCCTGGAGTTCTTATAAATTACGGAGAATTGCCATTGCATTTAAGTCTCTAAGTTTTTTCTTTTTTTCTTTTTATTTGTTTATTTCTGGCACTAGTGCAGGTTGCTGTCGTGCTGACGTCAGATAAGTGATTTTGCACCCCCTGCTTGAAATTACGGAAATGGGTTTGAATACTGAATAATAAATAGTTTGGGTTCGAGTGTTGAGTGTGAATGATGGATTTTATGGACTGAGGGTGTAAGATGATGACATGTGGAACAATATGATTAAAGGGGTTTTTTTTTATGAGGTGAGATGAATGTTCATGATAATTTATTTATTTATTTATTTTTCCTTGAAAATGTTCATGATAATTGATTAAAGTCGAAAGAAGGATAAAAAAAAAAAAGGGTTGCTAATCATGAAAGATATTTGACTCCTCACTCTATCCATTGGTCTCCTCCTTTTCACCGTCTTATTGCTTTACTGGCTTTAATTACTGAAGAAGAGGCATTCCTTTTTCCTCATATATAAATATGTTAAAAAAAAAAAAAAAGTTAAATGCAAAGTACAATTATAATTTTCTTTTTTTAAAAGGTTTGATTTTTTTTTATTAAATTACTATTTATATTTAACCTAATTAAAAAAGTGATCCCTCCTTAGGGTGCGTTTGGATCGAGGTTAAAAGAGGTTAAGTGCTACTCCTGTAATACTTTAACTCTCTTTAACCTTATTTGGTAAGTTTTTAGATATCAAGGTTAATGTTTAACCTCCTTAACAATTGCTCCCAATTAAACTTCATTAACCTATGAGAGATTAGGGTAAAGACG
>CATKHJ011191541.1:0-11779 GCA_949750685.1 Vernicia montana | reverse complement strand
ATTTTTACCATTATAACTTATTTTGTTAGGACTAATATTTATTTCCGAGGTTCTAATTTGAGTTTCCTTTTCTTTTGTAATTTTTTCTATTTGATTTATGATTATCTTTCTTCTAGAAGAAAGATCTTTCATTTTTTTTTTCTGTCAATGAATAATTTATCCAAGCCGTAGATCGAATTGGGGTAGACAATTTCTGAATCGTCCCGTTATTTTTATTGATTGTCGAATCTTTTTCTTTTTAAGTTTCATCCACCAATTCATATACTTTTCTAAATCTAGATAATAAAATTGGATTTCTTTTTGAGTTTGAAAGTTTGTTTATTATTTCTTTTCGAAAAAAACTATTTTTGATGACCCGGTTTTTTTTTTCTTTTGATAATTTTAGAAAAAATTTTCTTCTTTCTTTTAAAATTGTTATAACTAGAAAACTTTTTTTTTTCCATTTTTCTAATTTTTTTTCGAGTTTTTTAAAGATCGGTTCAAAAAGGGAAAGCCATTTTCGGGGAGAACAAAAAGGCAGTTCAGCTTCCATTCCCCAAACTGTTAAAAAACAAAAATCATTTTTTTTTGTGTTTTCTTTTTCATTGGATCTTTGTGAGGGAATTTTAACCTAGATATGTGCCAAGGTTTTAGACAAAAAGGAAATAGGATCTTTATTTGAATCCCGTCTGTTAACCAGTTTTTTGAAAATTCTTTTTCTGATAATTGAACTCCTTTATAGGTGTATTTAACATGCATTTCTCTACTCCAATCTTTTAAATCCTTGGACCATTTGGGAATTTGAAAAAATAGTATACGAATGATATTTTTAGTTATTATTAATGAGGGTAATATAATATATTTTCTAAGAATCGATTGGGTTACTAAAACACAATCTCTTATTACTTGAGCAAAAAGAATGCTATCCCAGGCTTCGGCTATTTCTATCCGAGTTTTTTCCTCTCTTTTGTCGTCTTCTCTTTTGTCCTCTTCTTTTTTTGTACTTTCTTTTGTTTACTCCGGAGGACGCTACCGGCCTATCTCGCGGACGCACGTGTACCACACGCGAGTCCGAAACTTGTACCTTAACCTTCCTTAAAAATTGTTCGGCCTTTTCTTAAGGCATTTATTTTTACCGAGCGAGAGGAGCGGCGTTCGGGCGAGACCTCACAATCATTTGGCTGATTTAGTCCCTTTGTCAAAATAATTGGTTTTGTTAATTATTAATTTTTGACTTTTGACTAGTAAACTAAATTGGTTAGGCATTAATTAATGTCTAATTGACTAATTAGAATTTGGGTCACATAGCTATCAGTCTTGAATTTAATTTTGTTTTGGTTAATAAAATAATGGAATTGGTTAGGTAGCTAGTTAAAGATCTTTTTTAAGATAATTAATTTAGGGTTAATTTGGGATTAGTTTAGTGCTTTGAGATTCAATAATTTGAATTTAATAAAATGGTTAGACATTAGGAGAGTTATTTTGAATTTATACTTTTAAGATAATTGGTAAATTTTAACCATGTGCATAATTGGACTTAGAACTTAACTTAATTCTTTTCACTTTAGATTTTAGTAGATAAGAGATTATTTTGAACTTGATATTTAGTACTTTTTACTTAAGTATTTTTGAATTAATTTGTTTGTTTAAATGCTTAAAAGTGATATAAACCATCATTAATAAAAACCCAAAAAGTCCAACCTATATTTAATTAAACTTAACCAGTGAGTGGAAGTCAACTTCATAGTTGGGTGGGCTTGGGTGCTCAAGCTTGGGTTAAATTCCTTAACCCCATAAGCTCCATCTGTAGGCTTCCCTTCAAGCCATTATCTCGCAAGCTCCATTCTTTTAATCCCAAAAATAAAAATAAAAAAGAACCCATGATAAGAGATGGAGTAGGAGGAGACAGAGAAGAATGAGATGCTGAGGATGAGGTGGAAGCAACTACATGAGGGGCCAAGGCAGCATCGATATCAGAACTTTGTTTCTTGTGGCTGTAAGGCACCTTGGTAGGTGTTTGTCACGACCAAGTTTCTGGCATAGGGTGGATGGACCTTGCATTACTTCCCAATAGAACATTGGGGAAAGACTAAAGGGCCGGGACTTAATAGGAGAAAGGGAGTCACCACCTAATTTATTAAAAAACTAGGAAAAGTAAAGGGTGACTAGATTCCTTGCTTGTTACATAACCACCTGAATACAAGATTCTAGATAAGAAAGTTAGGTATGAACCTAGGAAGGTGTTAGGTACCTAGGCTGCCCAACTTTAAGGCTGGCTTTCACTGTTAGTCAATATTTTGCTAAGCTTAACATGGCTTTATTGGACGTTTTAATTACGATGAAAGTTATATCACATTATTGCATTTCACCACAACATATAATTTGCTTAAATTAAATAGAGAAGAGGGAGCCGTAAGTCCATTATGAATCATGCCATTTAATTAGCCCAATTGTTTATTAACATGCCAAAATCCATTGGTTAGTTTCTAATCGTGCCAAAAATTCCATTTTAATTGATTGATCTAAATATGCATTCTTTCTAACCAATTATGAATTAATTCAGGTTAAAAGGTTCAAGCAATCAACAAACAAAAAATCAAACTAAAGGACCTAAACATGCTTTCTAATCAAACAAGCAACCTAATCATGCATCATCTCTAATTAAACCCAATTTTAATTAACAACCTAAATATTCATGCATTCTAAAGTGATAAGATTCATTTTAATTCCAATTACATATATAAATAATAGGTTAAATTTATCAAGTTACTTCGTGATCAAAGAATCTTAGTCTAAAAAATTAAATCGGGGTTAAGGGGGATGGAAATCCTTCGAAAGGTGAAGGATATTTAAATTACAACTCTTTAAAACCGAAATAAATTAAAAATAAAACCCTAAGACTAGCTCAAGCCCTTTTGGACTGAGAAAATGGTTAGAACCCACTGAAAAAAAAATATTACAAAGAGAAGACAAAACAGAACTGTATGCAAGTAAAGGGCATGTAGGCCCAGGGTAGGGGCGCATGGAAGATCATGTGCCTCAGAGAATGGAGAACGCGCCTCTAACAACATGCGCATGCTCAAGCACGCGCCCCTAGCCTGGGTTCTGGCATCTTTAGGGCTTTTCCTCCAATTCTTCGTCCAATCTCTGTTCTTCTTCTGGTTTCCTTTGCTTGGGCACTTCCAAAATGATTCTAGATGCAAGAAAAACATGAAATACAACTCCAAAACTATAGATTAAGATCAAATCAAGCCATTATGACAAAAAAAAAAAAAAAAACATGAAATACAAACAAACTCAACATAATGAACTCACCTTGATTCACACAAATTCAGAACAACAAAGAATCATGAAAATGACTAACATATATCAAAGAAAACTTATATACCTAATATTACATATTCGAAACCAATAAGAATATGCATTTATTTGAATCAAATCATAATGAAAGTGGTAAAAGCACATATATATTCATGAAATTGTATGAAATTAGATAGAGACGATTGAGAACATGTCTCAATCCATCTCAGATCCTTTTAACAAATCAGAAACAAATTAAACATACTAATCAAGGCAAACAACATGATCAGAATAAATAAATTAACATGAGACATATTAATAACCAAGAATATGCAAAGTATACATAAAAACCAAATCAATGACATAATTGAATGAGAAAAAAAAAAAGGAATCGATTAAAAACTTGTTTCAGTTATTCCTTTCTCATCTCTAGCAACAATATTAAATAAACTAACATTAAGCATGGCATATGAACATAATCTAAACATATAAAATCCATAAAATAAGGAAGACAAAAAAAACAATGAGACAATGAATTCAAAGCACTAAATCAGAAAAGAAATCAAATGAAAACTCGTTCCAATCAATTTGTTTTCATTAGAAATAAAAAAAATATAGATAAACATCATATCATCAACAAATTAAAACTAAAGAGCATGTTATTGTATACATGGTTATGAACAATATATGAAAATATTAAAGAACAACTAAATAAATCAAAATAAAATGAATCCTCTACTACGAGCCTATCCCTTGGCTACATCAAATCCATTTAAGGATTTGAGCAATGGGAATCAGAGGCTATTGGGAGGATTAAACCCTCAGGTTTACATCCTTTGCATACCTTAATTCCTAGAAGGTGGAGTTCACAAGCTTTTTCCTTTGGTTTTGGGTGATTTAATCGGTTAAGAAATTGAGAGTTTAGGGTTTCTCTACTCTTGGAAGAAATTATGGTTTCTTTTAGATCCTCGCCCCCTCCCTGGTTTCTAAAATAATTTGATTTTATATGATTTTTGGCTCAAAGTTTTTTATTTTGAAAAAATGATTGTTTGCCTAATTTTAGGGTTGATTGTTCAATCAATCCCTTAAATTGGGGATTATGATCTCTCCCAACATCAAAAAATGATTTGGGGCAGATTGGGGCAAGAGAAAAACTTAATGGGCTGAAGAAAAATGGATTGAGGGCCCAAAATAGAGGAACCTAGCAGACTAGGGGCGCGTGGATGAACATGTGCCCCTCGTGTGACACATCCCCAACTAGGGGCGCAAGCATCCAAACCCAGGTGCGCAGCCCGTGCCACTATCCTTAAGGGCTTCTAGGGTCCGAAAATTGAGAAATTTTATCTCGGGGACAAAAAATAATTTTCTAAAATTATTTTAACCCTCCCAAAACAACATTTAAGTATGGAAGAATGAGAATTCCCTTCCCTCTGGTAAGTTTTCTGCCAAAAACTCAAAAAAAAAAAAAAGAATAAAACTCAAAAGATTGAGCTTGTGAACTGCCACTTCCAAAATAACAAATTCATTCATCATCACCGGATTCCATGGTTGAAAATTAAGTGTTCCCTCTGGTAATTTTTCTACCAAAAACTCCAAAAAAAAGAATAAAACTCAAAAGATCGAGCTTGAGAATCGCCACTTCCAAAAGAACAAATTCATTCATCATCATCGGGTTCCAGGGTTGAAAATTAAGCATTCACAGTGTTGCAAGGCAGATCCTAGAGAAGAGTGGGTGGCCAATGGGTATGGAATCAGAATTAAGAAGGCTAGTGGGAGCGGATGGAGCAGGGGTTGGCAAAGGAGGTGGAGAAATGGCTGCCATTTTGGTGGAGTGCTGACAGCGACTAAGTTGAAGATTTTAGGGTTTCATTTATTTGGCTATTAAAAAATAAAAATTTAACATTAACTTGGTGATTTACAGATAGAGAAAAGAGAGTTAAGGGAATTTTAGTTTTTATTAAAATGTAATTGATGGTTAAAATTGATAAATTTTAAAAAATTATATGATTAGGAAATGAAAATTAAAAAATAGATGAAAATTAAAAAATTGAAAATTTAGGAATTTTTTATTATTAAAAATAAAAAATTCATCTATGAAAACACTTAATTATAAAAAATATATATTTAATTAAATTTTAACATTAAAATATTTATTTAAATATTCTTTTATACATAATTTTTTTTTAATTCATTTTAGCAAATTATTGCAATTTAATTAAAAAAATATATAATTTTAATGGTAGAAGAGAAGAAGGAAGGCAAACATGTCATTTTCATTTTTAATTTTTAATTAATAGAATATCCTGAAATATGCCAAAATTGTGAACAGAGGGATTGAGTAGTTTATGGAATGGAACATAAGGGATGTTTTAATGTATTTTTAAAAAGTGAGAGACTCATTAGTAATATTGACCTAAATTGAGGGACAAAATAGTAATTTACCCTTTGATTTATGTAATGTTTATTAGCATGACCCAAAAATATTTTTCAATTAGAAGATGCATGTTCTTCTCATGTTTTGATGATTTTTTGTCAAGTATGTTTTGCTTTTCATATAGCTCATATCATGTTTTATTGATTACCAAACCTAAGGTTCGCTTTTCTAATTGAAAGGAAACGAACCATGTTCAAATCCTTAAGTCGAAGCTACTGCCATATTCATGAACATTCACACAATCACTTATAGATTGATTTAAATCTAGAAATAATCATGATTCAGGACCCTTTTTGCATTCAAAAAGACCTTGTAAGCAAAGACCAACCTTAGGCATGTATTTAGGAAGGAAGAAGAACCTTACAGGAAGGTTGCAGAGCCATACGGCTCAAGGTAGAGCCGTGATGGCTTTAAGTAGGGCCTCACGGCTGTACTTCCTTCCATGGCTCTATTTTTGTTGTTTTCTTGAGTTTCGATTGTTTCTTTTCATGCTTAAGAGCCGTTACATGCACTTTTATGCTTCATAATTATGTTTAAATGCATAATATATTGTTTTACTTTAAATGAGACTCATATGAACATGTATGAATAGATATGCCTCTGTCCTAGTTGTTTATTTCGTTATTTTACTAGTTTTTGTTTTCTAAGCACGCAAACTTGCTTGTTTAGATTAGTAGTTAATGTTTATGTACTTGAATCTAATTTAATTAAGCTTGTATGATCATAATGATATGAATAAGCTACTGTCATGATAGGTTCTTTATGTTAATTTGTTGACTTTGATGCATTGGTAGGTACTTTAACATGTTCAGGTTATATAATGACGTTGGCATGCTTAAATCACTTTTCAATTGAATTTATATGAACATTTATATGCAAACATGCTATTGCCTTTGTTATTTTCTTTGATTAAATTGCTTACTTGGATGCTTAAGTATGTTAATTCATGCTTTTTATTTATTATGAATTGATGATGGCATGACATGTTAATGTTTAGTTTGATTATGTTCATCATATTGTGGTGTCTTTATGGCAACGTGGTTTTGTTAGGCTCGCAACCTTAGAAAAGACGGTATGGATAAACCAAACTGGAGAAAAGGAGTCGCCGCCACTCAGTTTTAGGTGTTACCGAGACCACAAATGAAAACCATTTTCTTCTTCTAGAAAATGAGTGGCAACTTTGTATTCCTAGCAGAGCACCAATCTGCCTTAACTAGTCAGAGATCGAGGTAAGGAAACAGGGTACAACCCACTAGCCATCACAGCCAACTTCCACTTAAGCTAAAGGTTTTAATAAAAGAGAATTTAGATATACTTTTAATGAATGAACAATTTATATATGCAACATTACATGAGATATAAACATTATTAAGATAAATATTCATACAAAAAGGCACACTAATCCTAAAGAAAGGGAAGGAGAAATGAGTCCTCTAAACAACCTAGCAAGTATAAGTGCGCAAACCATCAAAAGATAAATATTTTCCATACAAGCATGCATCTAAGACCCTAATAAAGAAAGGGGAGGAGAAATGATTACAACCCTGCAATTTATATAAGGCCTACACTAATGAAAGGAAAGGAGAAATGATCTTTAATGGATTAAATGTTTCAAAGGCCTTTATAGCCTTTAGCTTGCTTTTGGGCCCAAATATGTAAGGTTCGTATGCCTTGGCATGCTTATAAGCTTATTGAGCTAATGAAATTCAATTCTCCATGGGAAATCCTACATGGTTAGTCTCAATAAGCAATACGAATCTAACATACATAGCAAATACAAAACAATCTTCATACGAACAAAACATGCTTTTACCAACTCATCTTAATTATCATATTTAAACTCATATGCAAACAATTTACTTGAGATATCAAATAAAAATAGTAGTTATTTTGAATGCATTTAGTCATATAACTCTAAATTAAAAGTACTAGAACATGCTAACATCAATGCATTAATTTACCAAACTAATATGCATATTCTTACCTTGAGATAATCAAGCTATCCTAAAGAATCTACTATGGCAATAGCATATACAAGCTTTAATGATCATATAAACTTAATTAAACATGATTTGAATACTCAGAGTCGTGTGTGAAGGAAGAGTGGCGCCAATTTGAGCAGAAACAAGGTGGTGGGGTGAAATTTCAAATAATCTAAAATTTCACTTCACCTATTTTTGGTCCAAACTTTCATTCAAGCAATAAATTAATTTGTGTGTAAAATATATATGCTAAGAAAGAAGAAAGAAGAGTAATCTAATTACCTCTTGAAGGTTCCTTCTTTCTTTAACAAAGAGCTCCCAAATGTGAAGCCTCTAGATCATCCACACCTAGCTCACCTTCAAATTTCCTTTGGTTTCCTTTGGTTGTTCTTGAATCCCTCTCTTGGTTGCCCAAATATGATTCAAGATCCTCCCACTAAAACCTTTGGGAAAAATAGGTTTTCTCTTTTAATTATTTTGGACTAAACCATTTTTCAATTGCAAACAATTATTCTTTCATAAAGAATAAAGAAAAAAATTTGAAGATTAAAAGAAAAATTGAAGAAATTTTTTCTTCATCTTTTCTTTCAACTCTCTCAAATCTCAAATCTCAAATATAATTGTTTCAAGTGAAAAAATGATGTTTATTACTTTAAGAAAATAAAACCTCATACCTTTTTCATTCTTTCTAAGACTTAACCCTTAAGTCTTCCAACTCTTACACCTTTTAGCTCATCCAAAGATAAAGAAGCAAAGTTGGACATTGTGAAGAAGCAAAGTTGGACTTTGCTACCACAAATGGTAAAATGACCATTTTATCCTTTGAAGGTTTAATTGTCATTTCCATTAGCTAAAAATGGAAAAGACCATTTTAATTTTAGTGTATATTCTCTAACCCCTAAACCCATCCAATGGGCTTAGTGAATAGTTAAAATTCTTTAACCCCCTAAATTGCCTCTTTTCATATCACATATGGGCTTTGGCCACATCATATGTGTTTAGGGTTTCCACTAAATTTAAAATTAATTCTTTGATTTGTTTAGTCCAAAACATTTTTAATTTAATCCTTTAAATTTGTATCCTATACAAATTAAGATTTAATTAAAATGAAACCTTTATGGATTTAAACTTCAAGACATGCCAGGGTCCTTGTAAATTTAATTACAAGTTTAATCCTTTTACCACTAATCAATTAATTAAACACTTTAATTACTTATTATTGTAAAACTTTTACACTTGATAAGTAATTACTATTGGGTGTGTGACTTTGTAGGCTCATGTCTAATTAGCAATAGGAATGAGAAAATATTTTTCTCTACTAATGTAAAATTTCCATTTCACACTTAGTCCCATAAATTGAGAGTGACGCCTAGTAAAGCATATCGTGACTACCTAATTAGAAATGAATGTTTATAGTTGATCACTTAAACATCACATGGACCTTCGATCATAAATTATCATGCACTTGAATCCATTAAAATCTCAATCTCGGCTAGGGTAATGGTTTATGTCAAATCCTAATGTGCCTCGATTATATGACATTATCTTGATTCTAATTCTTGATATAATTAGATTCCTACTAGAAACTTTTTCTAGTGAATCTTATTGATTTGGCTAGAAACTTTGGTATCAAGAATAATAAGATAACATAGGATCTTAACCTCGTTTACTCAAGGTAATGAATTCTATCTTGGCGATCACTTACTTTCATATATAAGTAATTAGAACCATCACATGCCATTGTGAGGCCTCGCCTGAGCACCAGTTCAATCCGTTGAAAGGGAATCGAAATGCTCATTTGAGTTTGAACACAAGATGGAACCCTCGGGTTCAAATTGGTTGATTTTGAAAAGTGCTTTAGATTCGCCACCTTAATTTTATTTTTTATTTGGGAAAATTTAAGGGAAAACCCAATTAAATGACTTCAATTATATCCCAATGAAAAAGTGCATTAGTCCTCAATTATCAAAGTGGATTCGGCGACTAGGTTTTTGATTTATTTAAGAAAAACTAGTTTGGAAAGTTTAATACACAATGACTTAAAATTAGTTCCATGAACAGTTTATAATGCATGAACAATTATGTGATGCATGAATCATTTAATAATAGAATAAAGTAAAGAAAGTATTAAAAGGCAAAATAAAAAAAGCAGAAAAATAATTAAATTTACAATTCAAATCAAATTGGGGGATACTTTCTCTAGCCCTTATGGGATTCTAGGAAAGTCACATCATTCCCCAAACTAAATCCTAATAAAAGTAACAAAACAGAGAAAAAAAAGAAAACACAAAACCTAAAATATGTGAAGAAGGTGAAAGAGGAGAAAAGTTCATTTTAATTGGATTTGATGTTTTAGACAAGCATGTCTACGTATCCCTTTGAATGACAATCAAAATCCACGTAGTTCGCCCTTTTTGTAAAGGGGGTTTATTTAGTTTGAGCCTTTTATCATGTTTCAGATTGATTGATAAAAATGTGGGTTGATTAATTAATTAACCTAATTGATTACCAAGTTGAAGTAATTATTTCTGACCTTAATTAACTAACAACCTAAATAAACCAATTTAATTAACTAACTAAAAGCAAATCCCAAGGCGGGAGAAGGAAATTAAATAAATAAAAAAAATGAAAAGAGAAAAGAAAAGAAACTTACCTTGTGCTTGAGCGGCTTTGAGATGGCAGCGAGCTTCCCTCGGACTATGGAAAACTTTTGACTTGATGGGTCGGCTTGGAAATTCGCAATCCAATCTTGCTTTGCAAAGCAAAGAGCAATAGCAAAGCAAGAAATAAAAGAAAAAAAAACTTTAAGACTAGAATGCTTGTTCCTTTTGGACCAAGGTTAAAGGGATGTTTGCTTTGAGATCAGAGGGGTGATCAAGCAAATTCCATCTTGTTGTATGAGCTGGGGGGGTCTTCTTTATATAAGGAGAAAGTTGGAGACCAATTTGCACAAATTTTGGTGTGGGAAAACAAACCTGGGCCTGTGACCACACGTGGCCCTGTGGTCACTGCATGTGGCTGTGCGGTCACTGTAGAGGGCCCTGCGGTCATCGTACGTGGCCCTGCGGTCATGGGCCCAGATTTTATCAGTTCGGTCCATTTTTGACCCATTTTAGTTTTCGGGACCTGAGGACTGTCTTAAAGGTTTATTAAGGTATAGAAAGGTGTAATTTAAGGGTTCAGAACTGCCCCTTCATCAGAATTGTCTTGTCTATAAGGCAATTCTGATGATAGTGAACCTGGAAAAAAGAATGGAAAAAAGGAACCTAAGTGATGTCTAGGTCGGTATTTGGACATGTTTGGGTAGGAAAAATGATTGAAGGAAGATGGTAAAGGAACCAAAGGGATGTCTAAATCATGATCATGACATGTTTGGGTGACAAAAATGATTGAATCCATGGAAGATGGCAAAAAGAACCATAGGGATGTTTAGATGATTATTTCTAAACATTTATGGGTGGAAGTTGATTGATAAATGAAAGCGGAAAAAGAAACTAGAGGGATATCTAGGTCAGTAGCTAGATATTTATGGGTGAAAGATGGATATGAAGGACTTTAGATAAGGAGGTGTGAGGCCTCGCCCGAGCACTGGTCCGATCCGCTAGAGGGGATCAAAATGGTCATTCGGGTTTGGTCTCACGATGGAACCCTCAGATTCAGATTGGTTGATCTTTGAAAATTATTTTAGGAGTCGCCACCTTAATTTTATTTTATTTGGAAAAATTTAAGGGAAAACCCATTAATGACTCCAATTACTTATCCAATAGAAAAAAGTGTACTAGCCTCAATTACCAAAGAGGATTCGAGGACTAGGTTTTCAGTTTATTTTTAATTTGTTTGGCAAGTTTAATACACAATGACTTAAAATGAAATTTCATGAACAATTAAATGAATGAACAATTATGAATGAATTAAAGCAAAATAAAACAATAAAGAAAATAAGCATTAAAGTAATTAAATAAAGAAAGCAAATATTAAAGTTACAAAATAAACCAAAATAGGGGATACTTTCTCTAGCCCTTATGGGATTCTAGGAAAGCAACACATTCCCCAAAATTGAATCCAAATAACAAAAGCAATTAAA
>CATKHJ011191257.1:0-35848 GCA_949750685.1 Vernicia montana | reverse complement strand
TTGGGTTGGATTAACACTATCTAACACGACACATGAAATTAAACGGGTTGTAACGGGTTAGCGTGTCAACCCGTTACACGACTCGTTTAAGCAGTGTCATAAACGGGTCAACCCGTTTATCGACACGGACCTGCTAAACCTTAACCCTAACACGAAAATTTTTCGTGTTTGGCGAATCGGGTTGGTGTGTCATGACCCTTGACACCCCTACACAAAATTGTTAAATTGTTATCGTGTTTCCGTGAATCTTTCCATCTAGTGGATTTTTCATATTCGCTTATACGATTTTTGATGGCATACTCGGCTCCTTCGAGATTTGGCTTTTATACCATTTGTAAGTATGTTAAGAATTAATCGCACATTAGAAAAATACACTACAAATACATGGGTATATAATGGTTTGGACTTGACTACCTAATTGGTTAGTTTTAACCTTTTAGCAATGGTTGACCCAAATTCATTAAACCTCAATTCATTTGTGAGCTTAACCTATACTCAATTCAAGTCACCTCTACCCTTTCAATTCAATTTCTATCATGGTATAAGAGCAGGTTTGGCCCGGTTCAATTTCATTCACCTGGTGTTCGGAGCTCAATTTCAGGGAGAGAGGTATATAATGGTTTGGACTTGACTACCTAATTGATTAGTTCTAACCTTTTAGCAATGGTTGACCCAAATTCATTAAACATTAATTCATTTGTGGGCTTAACATATACCCAATTCAAGTCACCTCTACCCTTTCAATTCAATTTCTATCAAAGTATTTAGAGTTCTATCTCAAAAAATCAACCTATTTAAAAGGAGTAACACAAATCCTTATAAGCTCAAGATTCACTTCATTCCTAGTCGATGTGAGACTTTTTGCATTTCTAATAATTCACATAATATGTGGTATAATTCAAAATAACATAATATTTTTTTAATGCAATTTTAGTCATTTAATTTTAAAGAGAGGGAAACGAATTAAAATATAAATTAATTATTAATCTTATTGATGTATATGTAGCTTTGCAAAAAAAAAAAAGTCATGTCAGATATCATCAAATTGATATAAGGTTTTAGATGTATGTGTACATAGCTATATCCATATATAGGTGGAAAAAACTGTGCACATGTGCCATATTTTGAGATTATTCAACCAATCTCAAGGAGTACTAATGACCTGAGTGTGAGATTTGGAAAAAAAAAAAAAAAAAAAATAGACCTAAGTGTGAGGGGACTAAGGGGCACAGAGGAGAAGAAAAGGTCCAGACTCCCAGAATTATCTCAGTTTTTGACAGAATGGGCTTCATATGATACAGAGAGACAATTAAGGTCCACTCTCTCCACAATCACCCTTTTCTTAGAAAAATAAAATCACAGGATAATGACCTCATTTTTACAGGATATTTGGGGATCTAGGCCATGCCATGCAGATAGGGCATTTTTCTAGTACCACAATTCCTGTATTCAATAGAAAAAAAAAAAAAAAAAAAAAAAAGGCAGTTTATATTAATGGATTTCTTTTTTACCATTTATGAGCAGGACTGTAAAAATTATATTGGACCAGTCTGAAATCCGGCTATTTAATCCGAAAATTTTCAAGTTGAATTTCAAATGAGCTTGGTTGGCTCGAGTTTCAAATAAGTAGGGGTGTTTATGGTTGGTTTATCGAATCATTGACGTATATTATAAACTGAACCGGTCATATCGATTTTTATATTTTTAAATCGAAACCAAATAATTTTTATCGATTATCCACTGATCGGTTAACTAGTATTATTGGATTGGTTAACTAAATTTTCCAATGTTTTTAAATCTAGTCCGATTTTAAAACCGGTGAAGGGAGATGATCACGTATCAGAGGTTCAATCGGGATCGAACCAGGATCAAACCAAAATTTTAAATAATACTCCCTCCGTTTAACAATAACTGTCGTTTTAGAGGAATGCACTTAGATTAAGAAAGCATTAAATTAGGAATAATTTCAAACCAAATAGATTAATATACCCTTAATTTGTCTTTCACCAAAACTCTATCAATAACACTAAGTCAATTAATGTTAAGGGTAAATTTAGAAAAAAATCAATTAATATCATGAGGTTTGTAAAACGACAATTATATTGAAACAAAATCACTTTTCTAAAAAGACAGTTATTATGAAATGGAGATAGTATTATATATTTATTATTTATATGTTAAAAATAAATATAATATACATATAATTAAAATTAACGAATATTATCATAACAATTAATGAACATACTTAGAAGTAACTTATAAAATTATGACAAATTAACTCATTAAGTGGTTATTTTGAGATTTAAATTTTGGTAGGTTTCATTATTCGGTAATGAGAGATCTACTCGAATTTGTATTTTCATACGTAAGAAATATGAATTTGAATATTCATATGATCAAAATGGTGAATGAGTGAATGATAATTTAAAACTCAAAGTAAACTTTATACTAAAAAAAAGTAAGGAAAAGAAAAATGAGTTATCACGCATTGAAAAAATACAAAATCTAATAGATGTCTCTTTTCCTAAAGTCTATGTTATGTAATGTTTTACAGGTTTTTTAGCCTCCCCTTTTATTTAAAAAAAAAATGCAAAGTTGAAATAGACTATATATTGAAAGGCTCATCATTTCAATATTAAAAAAGTAGCTAAGAAAATTATATCTTGCTTGCGCTGGAGAGCAAATCCACAATATGAACCTAGTTTCAATGTGTGAGTTCACGATCAGCGGACACGAATGTCGGATCGAAATTGACTAGCCGTGCCAACTTGAGTTTTGTAATTTTATTTTTTTATCCCAATAATGAATTTTTTTTAATTTGAAAAAAAATCAGCCCAAAGAAACAGGAAAATCGGGTCAGCCGGGTTTTTCCTAGTTTTTGTATTCTCGGATTTCCTATCGAAACTGGCCCAACCTAGTTGCCTATTTTCCCAGTCCGACGATTCTAACAACTCATGATTTTTTAGTTTTTTAACCAATAAAATTTAAATTTAAATTTTAGTCATTTTAAAGTTAAAATTATCCCAGTAAAATTAGTAGTCAAACCAATTTATATTAATAAATTAAATAGTATAGTTTAAACTTTTAAGCAGTACTATGAATAAACAATATTAAAAAGTGCATACAACAGTAGTTAACAATTCAACAAACAATATAGTAACTAATTAAAAAAATACAAAAACAAATTATTTCATTTAAACTTCTTGAAAAACTAGTATACTTAATCATCAATATAAAATTAATGGGTTACTCTTTGGTTAATCATAATCATTGATATATATATATATATATATATATATATATATATATATATATATATTTGAAACCGAACAGAAAAACTAAAAAAATTAAAAATAAATTGCTACTTTTAATTTTAAACCGCTTGTTCATTTTACATTTTACATAATAATGACTTATAGTTTATATATTTACTTTTTTTTTATTTATTTATATATATATATTTGTTTTATTATTATGCTTATATTAATACATAAATTTATTTAAAAATCAATAAACTTACATATTATATATGACAAATATGTATAGAAAATAAATTAAAAAATTATACTTAATACATTAAAAAAAAAAAAAATTATAAACGAAGAGCTAAAAAAATCATGTAAATATATTAGTCCAAACTCAATTCAAAACTCAATACAAGATTCGAGTTAAATTTAAACCATCAAATTTAACAAAAATAATTTGAATTGAGCATAAATTTACCTTACTCTATTCAACACAACTCCTCTTACAGTCCTATTTATAAGATTCGTTCTTGGTTCTTGCATTAACCAACCAAATTAAGGTTCATTTTAAACATTTCGAGAACACACTTAGTGTTTTTCTTTCTTGGAAAACTATGTTCATGGTTTTCTAAAGAAGTTTTTTTTTTTTTTTTTTTTATTTTTTTCACCAACTAAGAATTTAATGAATTCCCAATTTTATATACTAACTGCCACCAGGGTCACACATTGAAGTTACAAAGAAGATTATTAACAAAGGGAGAGAGAGAGCACTCACTGTACAGAGAGAGTGTGAGACACTTACCAAACAAAGATACAGAAGGCTCTTTAAACACTGATCAGTCTCTATTCATGCCTCAAATTTACCCTGCATTTGTCATGCTAATGTTTTTTTTTTTACATTCAATATTACATATATTAATAACATATATATATATATATTAGAAATGAGTTATGCATATTTTTTCGGAAAATTTTTACTTACACCAAGTGTATAGATTTATTTTATATACCAAATTAATGAGTGATGAAATATTTTAACTAATATAACTATTTTGTTTATTTTTTGTTCAGTGAAAAGACACTGATTTTTTTTTTACTCCATATATTTTTATCTCTAGGGGTATGCAAACCGTCAATTCGATTCAAAACTAAATTGAACCGAAATAACTGAAATTGCATTTTCATCAAATCGAACTGAATTTAGAGTAAAAACTAAACCGAAAAGTTCGGTTTGGTTTGGGCTGATTTTGATTTTTTTTTTGCTATTTCTCCTTTATATATATATATATATATGTCGGTTTGGTTTTAACTGAAATTTTTTGGACAAAAACTGAATATAACCAAAATTTAATTCAGTTTTCAAAATTTCAAATCGAATCGAAATTTTAAAAAAATTGAACCGAATCAATCGGTTTGATTTTTTTATTTCAATTCGATTTTATTTACCCTTACTTATCTCATTGGATTAGTATATATACTAAGTGTAGACAATTACTTTTTCACATAAATCAATTTTCTGAAAAATACACATTTCAAGAAGTGAAAATTTTATATAAGACAAATTATAAATACTCTCTCCACTGTCACATTACTATTTGTAATCATATTATTGAAAAATAAATGAATAAATAAATTTGAAGGTCCATAAAAATTTAATGTGATATATACTGGCTGCAGGAAGATCACATTGAAATTGAAGTCACAAAGAAATCATACTAAAGAGAGCACTTAGTGCACTGAAAGAGTGGCGGACACTAAACAAATTGTGAGACAGAAGGCCTTTTAAACAGTACTGCTCAGTCCCTATTCATGCCTGAATTTAACCCAGCATTTGCCATGCAACTAAAACATACAGATATTATGCCCTTTCTCAATATATATATATATATATATACAAATTAATTTATTTTTATTACAAATTTACTTAATTTTTCATATATATTATACACTTTATTTCAATTTGGAGTGTATAATAATATATAAAGATGATCAGTTTATTTCATCTTGATAAATGTTTTGTTTTGTTTTGTTTTGTTTTGTTCTAATTCTAAATATATTTAATTTTATTTCGTAGATAATAAATATTTTGCCTCGTTCCAAAAATAAATGTTCTAAATATATTTAAATAATTAGATTAACAGTAGGAAGAATTTGATATTTCAATCATCATGTTTTATTTATTGAAATATTGAAATTTTATCTAATTAAACCTTCAATTTTTTTATACTCAATATTTTTTTTTTTATATATATATATGGTGAAAGTAAAATTAACGAAAATTTATTATTATTAATTAACTATTTAATTTTAAAAAAAAAAACTTTTTATATTAGTTTTTCATTATGAAAAATATTGAAGTTAAAAAAACTAATTTATATTCCCTAAACTCTCAATGAATAATAATTTAAAATAATCTGTTTGTTTTACAAAAAATAATTTGTTTTTGAAAAATATTTTTCAAGGAAAATATTTTACAAAAAATTAATTTTTTATTGTTTGATTACAATATTAAAAATTATTTAAAAATATTAAAAATTTTAATTTATAAGATTATAAATATATTTAAATTTATAAGAATTTCATATTTTTAAAATTTTATTATTAAATATGAAAAAAAAATATATAAACATGGTAAATTTGAAAGTTACCGGCAATTGATAGTGGTTATCGGTTATTGTCAGTGTCAAGCAGTAATTATCGGTGATCGTCCAATATTAAATATCGGTGATCAGCGAATTAATAAATTTCTATTTATATATTTTTCTTTAATTATAATAAATTTTTCAAATTTTAGAGAATGATTTTTCGTTTTGATAATAAAAAATTATTTCTCTTAAAAATAACCCAATTTTTCATTGATTCATTTTGCAAAGCGTAATAAATATCAAAAAATACATATTTTGAGCCCATTTTTTTTGTTTTTATCAATTTACAAATTACAATATACAATTGAGTGACAATTGAGTGTCGCCATCAACCGAGAACCAGTGAAAAGGCGCGTGGCGTACAATCCCTGTATAGAAGAGTGGGGGTGGCCGTATCAACGAAAAAAAATATATAAAAGTGAAACGTAAAATAATCAAAATGCACTTTCCACCTGGCCACTTGGAAAGGGTATCCAATGACTTGGCCGTCTTATTGAGTTTTTAATTTATCGGCATTTATACTGCGATATGAAAAAAAATCCAAAATTAATTTTTCGGTTGATAAAACTTTTTTTAAATCAATTAGAAATTCATTTTTTATAAAGAATAATTACTTGCTAAAATTGTAACTCCTTTTCTTAAAGGCCAAATAACCTAAATTAACTCTTTCATAACTTTTCAACATATCAATAAAAATTTGTTAATTTGGAATATGGTCAATTTTTTGGGGAAAACCACTTTCAATCAATCCTTACTTCTATTTTAACAAAAAGTAAATGATTTTAAATATGATTTCATAATTCTCGGCATATCAGTAAAAAATTCTTTATTTAAAATAAGATAAATTAATAAATTAGATCTCTATTAATAAATTTTTGAAAGTTTCATCATAATAATAAATAAATATCTTAGACTTAATTTAGATTTTTTTTCTTTACCAATTAAATTAATTATTAAAATTATAACTTCCTGTATCATTTCTAGACATGACAATGATATTTTCGAACATTCAAAAATAAAACTTTTGGGAAAAAGAAAAAAAAGGATAAAACTAAAAATTGATGTATATCCTTTCATAACTTTTATCACATTGATGAAAATTATACAATAATAACAAATCTTGAACCTGAGATTTCTTTTTTGACAAATCAAATTAACTAATTAAATTATAACTCAATCATATTAGTTCCAAATGTAACAATAATATTTGAGAGTACTCAAAAACAAAATGAAAAGTTATCAATCAACCTTTGATTAAGTAATACTATAATTGTCTCTAAATTTAAAAAGTCTCAAGTTGAAATGTCAGTTATAATTATATATATATATATATATATATATAATCATTTTATAATTTTCAGCATATCAATAAAAGTCATTAGTTTGAGATATCATAAACACTAAAACAATCACTTTCAGTAAAATTTTAAAAGATCAATAAGAATAATAAATAAATAAAATCTTAAAATCAAAATAATAAATCAAAACCTGAGATTTTCTTTTTAACTTATCATATTAATTAATAAAATTGCAACTCATCTCATCGATTTGAGATATTATCAATACACTAAAACAATCATTCTTAGTAGAGTTTTGAAAGTTCCATCAAAATAATAAATACAAAGGATACTAAAGTTGAGAATTTCTTTTTGATTAGTCATATTAATTGACGAAATTGCAACTTATTCATTAGTTTGAAATATGATGAGTTCACTAAAATAATCACCCTCAATAAAATTTTGAAAGTTCCATCAGAATAATAAATAAAAATGATTTCAAACACAAGATTTTTTTTTTTGACTAATCATATTAATTGATGAAATGATAACTCATCTCATCAATTTGAGATATGATCAGTTCACTAAAATAATCGTTCTCAGTAAAGTTTTGAAATTTTTTTATCAGAATAATAAATAAAAATGATCTTAAAATCAGAATAATAAAAAAAATCTTAAAATCATAATAATAATAATAAAAATATAAAAATCAGAATATTAAAAAAAAATGGATTTTAAACATGATATTTTCTTTTTGACTAATTATACTAATTAATGAAATCGCAACTCATCATATCACTTTATAGATATAATGGTGATATTTGAGAATACTAAAAAATAACATTGAGAGTTTAATTACATATTTAACCGTTTTATAATTTTTTGCACATCACTAAAAGTCATTTGATTAAGAAGAGCATCAATTTATTGAGAAGATCGTTCTCAATAAATTTCTAAAAGTTATATTAAAATAATAAATAAAGGATTTTCAACATGAGATTTTCTTTTTGATCAAATAGATTACTTAATGAAATTGTAATTTATTATATCACTTGCAAAACAATCAAAGTAATCAATGAAATTATAATTCATCACATTACTTCCAAATGTGACAGTAATATTGAGAATATTCAAAAGACAAAATTAAGAGTTTTTATAACTATCAATTTCATAACTTTCATCTTAATAAAAACCATCAATTTAGGATACAATCAGTTCACCAAAAAGAATGTTCTAAATGAACTCTTAAAAGCTCTATCATGATAATAAATAAAAGATCTTGCATATGAAATTTCTTCTTAATTAGTCAATAAAATTAATTAAATAAAATTATAATCTATTATACTATTTACTTTTAAACAAGACATTGATATTTGAAAATACTCATAAATAAAATAAAAAATTTATATTTCTATATTTTTACAACATTCAGTTTATCGATAAAAATAATTAATTTAGGATACGATTAATTCACTAAAAAAATATTTTGATTATATAATTTTCATACATGACAATGATAATTGAATATTTTTTATTTATTTTTATTTTTAGTAAAACTCACTATATTTTACTCATAAATAAAATAGAAATTATCCATTAGATTTATATGATGATAATAATAAATACAATAATTACCAAAAGATGCAATATGAAATTCTCAACAAAATTAATCCATAAATAGCAATATAATTAACATAAAAAATATATATATAGTATAAGCTAATTTCTTAACATCATGAGACTCTTAAATTAAGGAAAAATAATATTAAAAAAATTAAGGGACGTGAAATATAAAATTGTGATGAGAAATTGAAAGTATGGAAACGAAAAAGGAGAAAAGACTATAGACCTCCTGAAGGGCCCCACACAGAGAAACACACCCTAAAAATTTTCCCTTTCTCTTCTTCACTCACAAGTCACTAAGTACAAATACAAACCCAACCTATTCATTTTCTTTCTTCTTTCTTTCAATTTCTCTCTCTAACCGCCTTCAAAACTATTTTTCTTCTTTCTTTTCTCTCTGTCATTTCCCTCTCCCTCTAAAAACCCATGAGAGATAAATGGGAAAGTACATGAGGAAGGCCAAAACGACAGGCGAGGTTGCCGTTATGGACCTCTCTCTTGGCGTCCGTACCCGTGCCAAAACGCTAGCTCTACAACGCCAAGCCAGATTGCCTGGCTCTCCTTCTACGACTCCATCTCAGCCTGCTTCTCCGGCACCACCGCCGCCTTCCGCCGCCGGATACCTTCAGCTCCGGAGTCGTCGACTCGTTAAGCCGCCGATTCTTGTACATGATTCCAAGCGGCAAAAACAAGGCAACAATAATAAAGACGTGCAAAACCCTAACCCCAATTCGAGAGTGCGGATGGGTTCAGCGGATTCTGGAACTAACGGGTCGGGTCAGAAGAAAAAATTGGATGGAGAAAATAAGGAAACGGAGAGAACAAACGACGGCGAAGCAAAGAACAATAACGATATTAGTGAGAGCAAGGATTTGGGTATTGAAGCTTCGTTTGGAGAGAATGTTTTGGACATTGAAGGTAGAGAGAGGTGGGTGTTCTGTTAATAATTTTTTTTTTTTATTCAGTTTGGGTCTTATTCTGGGTCTCTATTTTAGGGTTTTGTTTTTGTTTATTATCTCTGTTTGGCTGGTGGGAAACGTAGGGAAAGAGAAGATTGAGGTTTTTTTTTTTGGTCTCTATTTTGGGGTTGGGTCTGTTGTGTTTGCTTTGAGTTGCCAACAAGTTGAGGGGGTAATGATTCTAGTTTCTCATCATTTGAGGATTTGGGTATTTTTTGGGTTGGGTTTTGAAAATTTTTCTCCAGTTTTCTCTAGGTGGTTTTGTTATTAGCTTGTTTGGTTGCTTAGAAACTTGAGAGAAAGAGAAGGGGGAGGGAATTTTGATGTATTGAAACTTCAATTTTACTTTATCAACTTGTTGATTTTCAGGGTATCTTACACTTTTTTTTTAGGGTTGTATCTGTTTGGTCTCTGAGAAAACGGGGAATTACTTTTATTTTCCTTTAAAAAAATTTTGGGGCCTGAGAAAGTTTTAGGGGGATTTAAACGGCCTGTGGCAGCCTTTTGAGCCTGCTAGTATAGGCCTTAAAAAAAAAAAAACTTCTAAAATATCACATCAATTCAGGATTTATACCATTTATGTAACAATTTTTTTTTACTATTTTTTTTTTATCTTCTTAGTTCTCATTCATAAATTTCACCATCCTTTTGTCTTTCAATTTGATTTTCTCCTTTTTTTTTTTTCTGGAAAAAAATTATAGATTAGACTCTGTGAACATCTTAAATTGAAAATTTCTACACCACTGAGATCAAAAGTAACCATTCATGTGGTTCATTCCATTTCCTTTTCACCCAAAATTTCCTCCTGTTGTAGGAATTTATTTTATATTTTCTCTAATAAAATTACATATTTTTGTTTAGTTTATATTTTTATAGACCTTATGATTTTGTAGCCAACTAGTCCCCTGATGCAATGTTTCTTTTTAGTTCTTTGGAGTTAATTCTTGTGGCTATGCGATATATGATGAGGCAATTAATGGTCTAATCACAAGTAATATTTTGTGTTTTAATTCAGTTTTGGTTTAAAAACTAGTTTCTTTAGTCTATGATGTGGAGTGTTTTTTTGGCAGTGCTTCGCTTTGATTTGTATACTTGTTTTGCAATTCCTGTTTTCTCTCTGCTTGCCTTTACTCCGCATATTTGAGCTGTTGTTTGTTTTAAATTGTTTTGCAGGGTAAGTGAATTGTAGTCTTGTTTGCTTCTGTAGTGCTTTTGTGTTGGAAATGTTTGAATCAATCTTCTAATTTTAGTTGAGTAATTTCCATGTGGATAGCAATTAAAATTGTTGAGACTTAATTGCTGCTGGTTTGTTCCTGTTTGGAAAATGTTGAAATCTCATTATAATTCATTCCTGGAAATATGGTTGTTTATATTTCTGATTAAATTGCTTATTCCTTCAATTGGGTTTACATTTCTGGAATATTTGTGGTTGTAGTTATTTAGGTACCAAGACGATTTATATATTATAAGATATATCATAATTCTTTAGGTGCTCAGCCATGAATTTCATTGCATTGTTTAATCACAAGAAATGAATACTTTCTGTTGGTTTTTTCTTAAGTGGATGCCTTTGCAATTTTTTAATTATATTATCATTGCTTTTTGTGCTTTCTATTTGAATATAATTATATGCTTAATGTGTGGTTATCTTGTTACAAGGCTTAACTTTTTATCTCTAGGTTGTTTTTTTCTTTCTTAATCCCTGTTTGGACATAGGATACTTTGATGGCAATTTCTTTAATTTACAATTTGCTATGCTGAAGCTGACTGAACATTTTACATGCTGAGCTATGGACAGCAATTTACCTACTGTTTCTTTTATTTTAATTAGTCTTTAATTTTTGTACTCGTGTATTGCTTCTTGTTCTCCCTTTTTTGAAAAAAGGGAACATTGTTGATTGATATTTGATACCTAGGTGAAAGGAAGTCTTTGTTTGGTACTGATAATTAAGGCTTTTTTACTTGGTATTACTGTGGTTGAAGTGGGTAAAAAAGGTCTCGCTGCTTTTTGTGTTAACATGATTATGTTCTGTGCTTTAAGAGTTTTCAAGGGGCTAATCTGTTTGTGATTATTAGGTTCCTGTTACCTTTGCTGAAATATATGTGGGTTGTGTTCTATCCTGTATGATGGGGGTTGTTGAATGAATGATGAAAAATAGACCTAGATGTTCTCAATGAGCTTCTAAAATTAAGTTTTTAAAACTTTTAGATGCTGTTCACTGTTTATGATCTTCTTTCCCTGAGCTTGGTATTTATTATCCTCGCCAAGAATTACAGTTCTGTGCTAAGAGATTTGTATCATTGATTTTTCATATTGTTTTTGTCAGATTATTTTTACTCGTTAGCTTGTGTGCAGTCATATGTAATGTTTATCTTCTTTGCGACAGGACAACTAGAGAATCCACTCCTTGCAGTTTGATAAGGGACCCAGAAACCATAAGAACCCCTGGTTCGACTACTAGACCTACCAGCTCAACTGAAACTAGCAGGAGAATACAGAATTCTGCGTGTAGACACATCCCCACAGCACATGAAATGGATGAGTTCTTTGCCAGATCTGAAGAAGAGCAGCAGAGACAATTTATTGAGAAGTATATATACTAACATTTGTTTCTTTAGCTTCTGTTCATGTTTTTGAATTATCTTTCTTGAGATGCTCCGAGTGCAAACTTGACTCTCTTTAGCTAACAGCGATGTGGGTTTCTTGGCAGGTATAACTTTGACCCCGTCAACGACAAGCCACTCCCTGGACGTTTTGAATGGGAGAAATTGGATCCTTAGAAGACAGGCATTAGTGTTCCATCAGAACTTGTTTTCCTGCAAATTATCGGTTGATCTTGAGCTTAGGAATTTTTTGAAGTAGCAGGAATTAGTTTTAGTTCTAATGGTGATGGTGTTATTTCCATTTTCCATCACCCTTTCTTTTTACTTGTAAAGAAAGAAGTAGGATTATGAAAAATGTGTAGACTAATGGTCTGTAACATAACAGGGGTTAGAGTTACACAACAAATACAAATCAAAGTCCTTTGTCTAACAGATCATCTGAGAGGGGAAGGGAAATAGAGGGTCTAGGGTTAGGCTTCAGTCAATTAGGTCAGTCTATCTGGTACAGAAATTTGCTAGATTTCCTTTTTGTACTGTATTTTCCTCCCCTTCTTTGTCTATACTTGTACTGATGGAACTCGTAAACAACTCTTTGGAATAAAAGATGACCCATTTCCCCTCTTCAATTTTTGTCTTTTCCTCCTACTGTTTCTCAGTACAGTTAATTTTGGTGTCTCTTATTTTTTCATTTCATTTATCTTTGGATGACGCTGTCCATCACTGGTCTGAGCCAAAACATTGGTCATAAGTCATAACCGACTAGCTATTTTAACCTTATTTGTGAGAATGGTTGTTGGTGGTGGTTGTGGTTGTGGTAGGGTAGCCCTTCAATTTCTTTTATTTTTGTGTTTAATTTGTATTTGGAAGAATCTTTCCATCTCTAATGTCATTACCCACTTTGCACTTTCTTGTCTGCAACTTGCTTTTATACTGCAACAATTACAAATTAACGGAAGTGTAGAAAGCTGAAAAGTGCTTGTGCGGAGTTGTTAACAAACTGAAGAACAGAAAAGCAGAAGAAATTGGTGGTGTGGATTGTGATCAATGTTGGCTAGGCCGGTTTGACCGGGAAAACCGGGAACTGGAGGGCAGGGCGGTCTGGTTCTGGTCTGAGTCTAAGGCTAGTTTAAAACCGGGAAAAACCTGGAGGTCCGGCTGGGTAACCGGTGACCCGGTTGGACCGGCCATTTTTTTCCCGGTTTTTTTTTAATTTTTTTTAATTTTTAATTTTTATTTTTTTTTTGTGTTTGGATATTAAATAAAAAAAATTTGGGCTAAAAAAAAATATGACTACTAAATAAAAAAAGTGCAAAACTCAAGCTGGTACAGGCCAACTTATTTTGTACACAGGTCGCACCCTCACACGTTGAGCCTAAACCCAATACTGTGGATTTGCACCATCTCTTCCGCGCGTGCGCAAGAGAGTCTTCTTGACTATTTTTTTAACTTTGAAATGATGAGCTTTTGAATATATACATCATTACAACTTTATATTTTTCTAATATATATCTCCCTCACTTTTCTTAATGTAGAGCTTATTTTGAATTTTAAATTATCATTCACCCATTCACCATTTTGAGCACATGAGTATTCAAATTTATATTTCTTATGTAAGAGAACGCAAATCCGAGTAGTGGAACTCACCCAAATTTGGATTTCAAAATGGCCATTTAATGAGTTAATTTACCATAATTTAATTATATGTATATTATATTTTTTAACATATAAATAATAAATATATTAATTTATTTAAAATTTCAGTTCGACTCTGGTTGAACCTCTAACTCGTGACTCTCTGTATTTACTTATTTTAAGACCGGACCGGATTTAAAAACATTGATTGTGATAGATCGCAAAATTTTCAGATGGAAATAGCAATGGAGCTCAAATAGGAAATTTAGAAAAAAGGGTTTTATTAGTTGAAAATTTACTGAAGAAAAAAATAAAAACCAAGTTGAATTATGATTTTTCTTTGTCTTTTAGGCTTGTTCAGATAAAGACAGGATTGAACATTACCATACCTTTGAATTTTGCAAAACTAGGGTCAGAAGAAACAGTACATGAAAAAGAAAATAACAAAAATTCCAAAATGATGTTATTTAAAAAAAAATTGCTGTATTTAGCTGAAAATGGTGAATCATGTGATATTACCTAATGGTTATAGCCATGGCTTTTCTTATATAAGCTGAGACAGAGACAATCTTGTCAAGCCAGTAATGATAGGTTGTGTTTAGGGAAGAAATTATAGAGTAGTTATAGTCGTGGTGGGGCGTTGCTTAACTTTTCAACCAATACAAGGCCTTTTATTAGTCTTTTTATTTGCTTTCAAATCTTGGAATGAAGAGTTTTTTTTTTTTTTTATCAAATTTCAAGTGTTCATTAATTACTTGTTTGCCAATTATAGACCTCAACGAGGAAAACCCACCTTTGTTTTGACTTTATGTAAACTCTATTTATTGAGATTACATTTACATTCTACTAGTTAAATTAATTATTATTATTATTATTATTTTTGATAAATTTAACTCCGATTATTATTCAAATTCAAAATTAAATTAAAAGTTAAATCAAAGATTTTTAAACACTTAATACACAACCATGGAAGGTGCCCCTATTTCTCAGAGATATATTAATACTAAAATCTTGTGGCCGATTGAAAAAGTTGACCCTTTTTGTTTATGAATTGGGATAATTACTGTTTCTAGTAGCTTAGCTTGCATGACTCGCTCTTTGGACATTTGTGTATTAACTATTAAAAGTAGACTGCACTCTGCAGACACTTCCTATACACAGGGACTCTTCTGCTTTTTATAAGCATTTCATTTCAGATTTCGTTTCTTGAGGCCTGCCAATTGCTACAACAAACAAAATTTCCTTCTGTTTTTTTTTTTTTATTTTTTTTTTTATTTTTTATTAATATTATTAAGAAAATAATATATTATGTTTTTTTAAGATAAAATAATAATAATATATTATGTTTTTTTTTAAATAATAACTTTTTAAAAAAAAATTTTAAAGTTAGAGAATAGTTGAAATCTAGTTGAATTAAATTAATAATAGAATTCATGTATTTGAAATAAATTTTAAAATGATAGAATTCATTTAAATTTTATTATTTAAAATAATTGATAAGTAAAAAAATATAATTATTTTCTCATTTTATCATTATATAGAAAAAATCACCCATTTTAATTTAAATAAAAATATTTTTAGATTGTTAATAGTGGAATTCATTATGAATTTGCAAAATCCTTCCATTTTGATCTGATTTCGTTTTTTTGAAAATGACTTATTATTTTTTAACTTAAAAAAATTGAATTATATCAGTCATATATTTCTAAATATAAGAATTGACAAAATATAATTCAATTCAATTGAATTCTTACAAAATTTGAATTTCTAAATGGAGATTTAATAGACTAGTTATTTACGCACATACGTTGCATGTGATTATAATGAATTTCAAACGCTTGATTATATATTCTAAAATATTAAGTATTTTATGAAATAAAAATATTTTGTGGAGGTTTATTTTAGGATAATTATTAAAAATAGGAGAAGTTTAGATCAAACAAAAAATTCACTATTGTTAGCTATAGTTTTAGTATCTCATGAAATAAAAATATTGTTGAAATTTCACTATTGTTCCATTAATTATCAAATAAAAATTTAATAAATTTTATGAAAATGAAAATTAAATCAATAGAAAACATATCATATTTAATATGAAAGATTGATCTATTGAACGAATATAAGAGAAATAGTAATCTCATGAACATGTATTTATAGTGAAATTATTTATTATAATTATGATTGAAATAGGAATTAAAATATAATTAGAATTACAACTTCTATTTGTATTAAGATTTTTCTTAATTTTTTTAATATACTTTATCTTTGATGAGGATACAAAAGATAATAAAATAATAATTTTAATTAAAAATATACTAAACCAAGCAATTTAAAAATAAGAGAGTCATTTTTGTCTTTTACATTAAAACTTATGTATTTAATGAGCAATTTAAAAGTTTTACCGCTTAAAATTATATATATAGATTATGTGAGAAAATCATATTAGAATCAAAGAACATTTTTATTTATTTATTTATATGTCTTTCTTTCATCTCATGTTTTTGTTAGATTTCAATAACTCAATGGATAAAAGCAAAATTTTTTTTCAAAAATTCTAATTGGAAACTCATTTTTCATTTTAGGGAACATACAATATATTCTTTTTATTTTTCATGTGTTTGTTAGATGAACAAAATAACATGGTGATAATTTATTTCATTTTTTGACTGAGTAAAAGACCTATATTCAAGTCCTTAATTCCTTCGAAATGTAAAAAAATTTTGTATGATGAACTGATAATTAATTTCCTTCCATGTGATTTTGATAAAAATAAAATAAAATTAATTACTAATATTATTAGACAGATATATACTTGACATGAACACACAAATAACTAATTTCTAGTTTGGGCCTTATTTCACTTGTTGGGTTTGATTCTTTTTAAAACAAAACTGAACACGGAAAGAAATTGGGCGGCCCAAGTTATAGTTTTTAACTGGTCTGATTTGGCACAAAACAACCAATAGATTATAGATGAATTTTTACACAAACACTTAAAAAAAAAAAAAAAGAAAGAAAGAAAAATATTCTTATATATATCTTTTTTTTTTCAAAAATACACTTAAATACAATTATTAAATTTTATATTTCAAAAATGTCTAATTTTTAAAGATATATCATAAATATAAAAAAAAATTATTAAAAATAATAAAAAAAAAAAAGATATTTTTGAAAAAAAATTATATTTGGTGTACATCCCTTGCTTTAAAATCCAGATCCATAGGAGCAACTGAGCTTATTAATTATTAACCATTAGCTAAATCCGTAAACGGATTTATTTATTATCTTATTAATTATTAATTTAATCGAGTTTAATAGATAGATTGCTAAGCCCAACATTTGAAGTTATTTATAATTACTAAAATAGAAGTTCATCTTAAATTGACTTTTAAAAAAAATTACACACAAAAATTGACATGAATTATATATATATATATATATATAATCTTAAAGATTAGTCTGATTAAATTGGTGTCTTAGTTTAATAATAAAATAAAATTAATTTAAAAATGGATAATAAAATTTGAATTACACTAAATACTAAAAAAAAAAAATTAATCTGATTTGATAAAAGTGTTTTTGATTATCAGATTAATATTCTGAAAATAATTTCTTAATATATAGCTCCGGCATTCACTTTAAATAAGAAAATTTAAGCATTAAATGTTAAATGATATAATTAATATAACTTTTAAATTGTAAAAATATTTAAAATTTTAATAATTAATTGTGTAAATTTTGAGTTAAAGATTTTATTAATTATTTTAAATTTAATTGATATTTAATATTAAAACAAAAATATTAGAAATTTTAATTAAAATCCATTTTTCAGAAGGGTTGGGAATTTTTTTTGACTTGTCATGTAAGTTTAGTAAATTGAAGAAAAATTATATAAAACCAAAAATTATTGAAACACCCCATTCTCCCTCGACACTCTTCTTTTCTCTTCTCTTCTCTTCTCTTCTTTCCTCTGCTTTCTTTTCTCTTCGAAGCAAACACATCCTTAGTTTCTCTCTTCCTGCCAAGGCCAAGGCAATGGCGGCGACTATGTCGAACATCGGGACTGCGTTGCTGGCGATGCTTCACGAGACTCACCCGCTGTTAAAGCAACATGCTTTGTTTAACCTCAACAAATTTGTAGATCAGTTTTGGCCTGAGATCTCCACCAGTGTGCCCTTAATGTAACTACTCTCTTTCAATCCTCTCTATCTCATAATTAGGGATTTGGGTTTTTTACTTTTAGTTGGGTTTAGGGTTTTGTTGATTTTTTGACCTGTTTCGTTTCTGAGAAATTGGGGAAAATAGGGTAGAAGTAAAAAATATTATGTTTCGACTTGAATAATAATCCTTTTCTGGGAATTGGCGAAATTGAATTGTTGTCCTATGTGGGTAATGGTTTATTAGGGTGATTCAAGTTTGAATTTTTTATTCCTTTATAAGTCCACTGTCTGATTGCCTATTTTTATTTGTTTTAAGTTATGAGATAAAATCTTTTGGTTCGTTTTTAGGTACATTGTGTTCATTATGTTTTTTCAATTCGTATGATTAACTAAAGAGAGCTTTCCTTAGAGTGAAGGAAGGTTTTGGTTCTATTATGGTTCTGGGGATGGGGCTCTGCAATTGGGCACTGAAATCTGGGTTGTCGTGTTTCATATCAATTTCACGATTGGTGCAATAACTGGGTGTTTTGGGATGGAATGGAGAATACAGAAAAAATCTTTATCAAAGTTTAGTCAATCAATAATGTTTAAAAAACAAAAGAGTTAGTCAATCTATGGCTTGTGTTGATATAATATGTCAGCTAGCAGCTTAGGAAGACCTTATGTTGGCTGATTATGGATTATGGAACTCAATTCTCCAAGACAAAGGTGTGAATACCTGAAATGCTGAGTTGGATGGACCTATTCTGTTTTAACTTCAATTGTATCAGGATAATTGAAAGAATGTTACAGTTTAAATGATATTTTCATTTAAAATATTCGGGTATATATATATATATATATTTGTTTTCTATTTGAATTTGTATTTTTTTTTTCATCAGGTGCTTGTTGTGAGTGTACATATATGTATATTATTCTAGTGATTTCGTTCCTGTTAATATGCAATTATTTCATGACTCACTTGAGTTTTCATATTGAGAAATATTAAGTGTCTTTGGCTTGATAATTGCATTGTTTAAATGCACTATTGGATATTAATGCTTATTGCTCTCTCATGCAGAGAGAGTTTATATGAAGACGAGGAGTTTGATCAGAATCAGAGACAACTTGCTGCACTGGTTGTATCCAAGGTCAATACTAACTTTTTTTTCCCCCCACTTCTACTCTTCCTCCCCCACGTTTCTCTCTATGATAGTATAAAATGAATAAACTACTTTAACTGTCTCAAACTTAGTGGCTGTAGCTTTTCAAAATTCATGCCTTTTCTGTTCATCTCTTAGGATTCAATCAGGGAGTTAGAAAAACAGTAATAAATCTCTTCGCTTTTTATGGAAACAATTGTTTCTCTCATAAGTTTACAAGCTATTACTTACAGAACTCTACTTGTGGAATGCACAAGAGATGAGATGTCAGACGTGTAACTTTGTTGGGTGGGCTTTTTAGGAATAAGTAATTCACAAAAGATAATATGTGCAATGAGGTTGGGTAGACATAACCTGCATGATCCGGGTCCCTAAATATGTCCCTTTTTAGAGGCTATGCGTTCCACCTTCAATCTTTTTTTGTGCTACTATTTTTTTCCCTCTTCATCATTGATAAAAGAATTGATAAAGAGGGAGATAGAGCTGTACTTTTCAATGGGAGCTGCCTTGTGGGAACATTTTCCTTTTATATCGTGTAATTTTTTTTTTTTATCTAGTGAAACAAGAAAAGAAGTGCAGGAAGTAAAAGACACCTTTGTCATGTCACTGCTTTAAATATGTGATTTTGAAGACTTCAACCATTTGCTTAAGTGAATTTTGTTGTTTTCCTCACTCAGGTATTCTGTTACCTGGGCGATCTAAATGATTCTTTATCATATGCCCTTGGAGCTGGTTCTCTTTTTGATGTTTCAGAGGATTCTGATTATGCTCATACTCTTCTTGGTAAGTATGCTGATCAACCTGCATATGTATTGGTCATGGAAACTTGTGACATTACTCAGAAGACATTAAACATTGTTGGGATACAATTGGCCATGAAAAGATAGGATTTTGTTAATTTATTGGGCAACTACCATTATGTTTGTGTTTTAGATTCTATAATAGTTAGATTGCCTTAACTTTGTTCATTTAAGAAGGGTTGTTGATATATGCTGGTTTGATGATGCTTCCGTGGTTTGCTTAACATTATTGATTTATTATCTCTCATCCCATCCTCAGCTAAGGCTATTGATGAGTATGCAAGTCTAAAGTCAAAGGCAGCTGAATCAAATGCTGAGGCAACAAATGTGGACCCTAGGCTAGAGGCAATTGTGGAGAGAATGCTGGATAAGTATGCAAATACCAACTTTCCAAATTTGATACATCTCTATAGTTTTCAGTTTCTTACCGTTCCTTCGTTTAGGTGTATCATGGATGGAAAATACCAACAAGCCATGGGAATTGCAATTGAATGTAGAAGATTGGACAAACTTGAGGAAGCAATAACAAGGAGTGATAATGTTCATGGAACTCTATCATACTGCATTCATGTTTCTCATGCTTTTGTTAATAGTAGAGAATATCGACGTGAGGTAAGGAAGTTATTATGCTATATCATGAACGATTTATCTTTATGTTAAGGCCGTTCCACCGAAGCAATAGTACTTTGGTTTGATCTATTTTCAATTGCTTCATTCCATGGACTGAGTCTTGGAATTCTTTAATATCCATCAAAAGAGAATAGTGACAAAAAATGATCATCTTTTGTTTTTCTCTGCAGGTGCTCCGCCTTCTTGTTAATGTTTATCAAAAGCTGCCTTCTCCTGATTATTTGAGTATTTGCCAATGTCTCATGTTCTTGGATGAACCTGAAGGTGTAGCAAGCATATTGGAAAAACTTTTGCATTCTGGAAATAAGGATGATGCTTTGCTTGCATTTCAAATAGCCTTTGATCTAGTGGAGAATGAGCACCAGGCTTTTTTATTAAATGTCAGAGATCGCCTTTCAGTTCCTAAGTCTCAATCTTCAGAGTCAGAGCAGCCAAAATCTAGTGATCCAGAGCCTGCACAAAATGAAAATTCTACCGCCCCTGAGGATGTTCAAATGACTGAAGGGACTTCTGCTCCAACTGTGATTGCACGTGAAACAGATCCAAATGAAGCAATATATGCTGATAGACTGACAAAAATTAGGGGAATTTTGTCTGGAGAGACATCAATTCAATTGACTCTACAATTTCTATACAGTCATAACAAGTGAGACAAATATTTCTTTGCCATTTTGTAAATTGTTTAAATTCAGAAGTAATTTTTGCATGTGTATGAAATTATATTTTGTTTTGCTTGGACAAATAGTGAAAATGAGTTATTAGTAACACTTGTAATTTCTTATAGGTCGGATCTTCTAATTCTCAAGACAATCAAGCAGTCTGTTGAGATGAGGAATAGTGTTTGTCACAGTGCAACTATCTATGCTAATGCAATTATGCATGCTGGAACTACTGTTGATACATTCCTCAGGGAGAATCTGGTGAGGACCAATCTTGATTGTATACTCCGTTCTTTTACTTTTAAAGTATTTTGTGTCGCTGTCTTTTATTTATATTTGTTTCTGTCGTTCTTACTTAATTGTTTTGGCATATATCAATTATCAGGATTGGTTGAGCCGTGCCACAAATTGGGCCAAATTTAGTGCCACAGCAGGGCTTGGTGTTATCCACAGAGGTCACCTGCAGCAGGGGAGATCACTAATGAGACCTTATTTGCCCCAAGGTGGATCTGGTGGTGGAGGTAGTCCATACTCAGAAGGTGGCGCTCTTTATGCTCTAGGTCTCATTCATGCAAACCATGGTGAGGGCATCAAGCAATTCCTTCGTGATAGCCTACGCAGCACTAATGTAGAGGTGTGTTTATTTTCTAAGTATGCTATTGATCTGTTTGAACTAAATGGCCTTAGATAATTCTGGAATTCATATTGGAATGTTTGATGCACAGGTCATTCAACATGGTGCATGCTTAGGTCTGGGTTTGGCAGCTTTAGGAACTGCTGATGAAGATATTTATGATGACATCAAAAGTGCTCTATATACAGATAGTGCTGTGGCTGGTGAAGCGGCTGGCATTAGTATGGGTTTGCTTATGGTTGGAACTGCAAGTGAAAAAGCAGGCGAGATGCTTGCATATGCTCATGAAACACAACATGAGAAGATTATCAGGTAATTTTCGGTTTCGACTTTGCGTATTGGGCCGAGCCTTCAGTTGTGCTCTTTGCTTTGTTTGTAATGTTGTCATTTTGTTGCAGAGGATTGGCATTAGGGATAGCGCTCACTGTATATGGAAGAGAAGAAGAAGCGGACACACTTATTGAGCAAATGACTCGGGATCAGGATCCAATACTGCGTTATGGTGGGATGTATGCATTGGCATTGGCCTATAGGGGAACAGCAAACAACAAGGCTATTCGTCAGCTGCTACACTTTGCTGTATCAGATGTGAGTGATGATGTAAGGAGGACTGCTGTTCTTGCACTTGGATTTGTCCTATACTCTGAGCCAGAGCAGGTTGGTTCTTGCCTCTTCTATTTCCTGTTTGTGGTCAATGTCCTGGTTTTAGTGTTTCCATTCTTGTTCTATCATATTTCTCTTTATGGTCAGTGTCCTGTCTCTGTTAAAGATGCTTTATAGCTGTTTCTTTTTCTTGCTCTGATGTTTGTAAGAATTTATATCTGTTACCCTTTTCGCCTCCTTATGTTGTATGTTTTCCACTTGCTATTTTGGCATTCTAAATTGTGGTAAATCTCACTGAACCATGCTACTGCAGACTCCTCGGATTGTCTCCTTGCTGTCAGAGTCCTACAACCCACATGTACGGTATGGTGCAGCTCTTGCTGTTGGCATTTCATGTGCAGGCACTGGCTTGAGTGAGGCTATATCATTGCTAGAACCTTTGACCTCAGACGTCGTTGATTTTGTTCGCCAAGGTGCCCTTATTGCAATGGCTATGGTCATGGTGCAAATGAATGAGGCCAGTGATTCTCGTGTTGGAACTTTTAGGTACTTGCATTATTGTTGTGATTTCTTTGTGCTGTTTTACTTGAAAATACTTGTATCTAATTCAGATTTTATAACCCTAATCTTCTCTGTTTGCATTGTATTTTAGGCGACAATTGGAAAAGATAATTCTTGATAAGCATGAAGACACCATGAGCAAGATGGGTGCAATCCTTGCTTCTGGAATACTTGATGCTGGTGGAAGGAATGTGACAATAAGATTGCTTTCCAAGACAAAACATGATAAAATCACAGCAGTAGTTGGCCTAGCTGTTTTTAGTCAATTCTGGTATTGGTACCCTCTTATTTATTTCATCAGCTTAGCATTCTCACCCACAGCTTTTATTGGGCTGAACTATGACATAAAAGTTCCAAAATTTGAGTTTATATCGAATGCAAAACCTTCCCTATTCGAGTATCCGAAGCCAACCACTGTGCCCACTACTGCATCTGCTGTAAAACTTCCCACTGCTGTTCTGTCAACATCAGGAAAGGCCAAAGCTAGGGCAAAGAAAGAAGCAGAGCAGAAAGCTAATGCTGAAAAGGCAGCTGGGGCTGAGTCTCCTTCTGCAGCAACAAATACTGGAAAAGAGAAATCATCCAGTGAGAAGGATGGCGATTCAATGCAGGTAAATATCTTATTAGTTCTGTTATGATTTTATTTTTTCAGATTTAGTTAGTTAATGTTGGTTACATTTTTCGATAGGTTGATAACCAGCCAGAAAAGAAAGCAGAGCCTGAGCCTTCTTTTGAGATTTTGACCAATCCAGCCAGAGTTGTTCCTGCCCAGGAAAAATTTATTAAATTTATGGAAGATAGCAGGTATGCACCAGTGAAATTGGCACCATCAGGGTTTGTCCTCTTGAGAGATTTGCAACCAACTGAACCAGAGGTGCTGTCTCTTACGGATGCACCTTCATCCACAGTGTCACCTGCTAGTGGTTCAGCTACAGGACAGCAGGGATCTGCATCAGCCATGGCTGTTGATGAGGAACCCCAGCCTCCTCAACCTTTTGAGTACACTTCGTGATTCTAGTCCTTGAGATATATATGGTCTTCACTCAAATTATGGTGCTTTCAACCTGAAGAGAAAATCTAAATGTGTTTGAGCAAATCACTCCTTCGAATCTGCATGGTCATGGCCCAGCTTAAGGCAAAGTTTGTCTGTATTTCATGGTTTCACATCTGCAGCGCTCCAGTTCTCGAGTAGTACAAATTCTTTTTAGGTACTTTAATGACACATGATCGGTGTTGATCTTCACATATGGGACACTTTGTAGAAGATCTGAGAATGAAACTTAAAAAGTTCATTTTTAAGTCGTTACTGTGAACTTATTGTGCTCATTATGTTGTGACTTTTTCATTGTTTGCTTTCCTTAACATTTAGTTGGGATTCCACCTTTTTTGTGTGATTCTTCTTCTTCTAGCATAAATTTTTAGGCTTTGTTATAATATTTTGGTTTATCATATTTTCTCTCATTTCTCAGAATATATTCGTCATTTTGACCAACAGTGACAGTCGGTTTTTTTTTTATAACATGACACTTAACTCAAAGGGGAAAGTTAAAAAAAAAAAAAAAAAAAAAAAAAAATCCATGTGGCTTCACTTTTTGCAAATACCGTGATTTCGCACTTTTACAATTAGGAATTTGTGTTTTTTTTTTTTTTTTAAGCCATTAGCAATTCTAACACCGTTAGTCTTAACTGAGGTGACAATGAACAATTTGTTAGTCTTAACTGAGGCGACAATGAACAATTTACGAACTTCTATTTGCAAAAATATGAAACCACGAGATATTTCTTTTGAACTTTCTTCAAATATTTTTTAATTAGAAATGGATTCTATTATAACGAGTCATATATAAAATCATTAAAATAATATTTTTTTATTAAACTTCATTATTACGTCAAAACTGACCGTATTAAGATGTCATACTCTTATAATTACTAACAAAATTAACCACAAATTTAATTTTGTAAAAAAAATTTCACATACCTATATTTAAAAAAATACGAAACCACATCATACGTTTTTAAACTTTTTCCTAATTTAAAAAGACTTTTGGATGCAGTGTAATGTATCTTAGCATGACTAAATTTATTTATTTATTTAAATATTGGGAAGCGAATTACATTGGTGGCTTTCACTAAAAACAAATGCTAAAAATAAATTAAAAAGAAAAAATTGAATTTTTAGTCATTTAAGAGTGTATTTTTTATCCAACTTCTAAAATATATAAAATCTCTCACAACATTACTTAAAATTGTGATAAGAGATAAAATCAGTCAAATTTTAATTAATCGAGCCTAATAAAAATAAAGTTCATGTATGGGCTTGAGATGCTAGCTCACCAAAGAGTCCAACTCACATGAATACCATCACTCATCCAATGAGGCACTAGCTTGCCCTTAGAGCCCGTCTTCGTCCTCGTCCTAGTATATGAAAATCGTTTTCATCTAAACTCAAACAGTCATGAAATAAAGGACTGTAATAGCTGTCACCTATCAAGTACGCAAGGAAAAATATGTTAGTCAAAACCTACCCTTTATGACGCTTCCTCACACTACTATACTTGAAGTCACTGCCCAAACGATGACTAAATACATGTATGGTGCCGACAATATTGATGATTAAACATTCCACATTTTTTGTCAAGTTAGAGATTATCATCATTGTCCTGGGAATGTCACATATGCAATCTTACAATAGACTCAATAGTGAGTTTCTTGAGATATAAAAGGAAAAGTGTACCATCATACTGAGATAGTTGCTTCTACATACTTTCATCTCATTCTTCTCACTAAAAAACTTACAGGCCACAAGAAAATTCATTTTCTTCCTTTCAATTTTTAAAATTCAAAAGCTAATTTAAGTATCGAAAAGCATTTGCCAAACATAATACTTGGTCACTTAATACTATTTGTTTATCTTGCAAGCGTAAAAATTCAATCCAAAAATAAATTCATCCCATCATTCACCTTAATCAAAAGCTGATCAAATTGAGATCATTTTTTTTTCTTCGGTTTACCGGGAAAAATAATCCCAATTAATTTGTTAATTTGATTAAACTATATATATTTTTTAATTCAATTAGCGATTCACCAAGTATAATCTTATTTTTAAGACAACTCAATGACGCACTTCACGCTTTGTTTATACATTTAAAAACTTACCTCCAAAATATCCCTTAAAAAAAAAAAAAAAAAACCCAAGTGTGACACTTGATGTGTAAAAAATAGCCTTACAAAGTTAACTTAATTACGCTTTTGCTATCCTTTTATATTATATATATATAAAATATAAAAGGATGGCAAAAGCGTAATTAAGTTATATATATATATTCTTTTTTGTATCCGTTGCCAGCTTGCCTGGATAAAATTTCCCCTTTGAAGTGGCATTGTGGTACAACTTTAGCCATAATATCTTTAATTATTTACATAGTTTGCCATTTAGGTTTCTCCTTTTTTCCATTTTTTTTCTTTTCATCGTTAACAATTTTTAACTTAAAAAGTAAATACCTATATTTACCGCTCAATAGCAAAAATGAATAATATTACGTTAAATTTATGATTTGAAATTAATTTTAAAATAAAAAATAATTTTATAATTTTTTACTTGATGATGTTAAGGTTCAATTAAATTTATATGATTTATTTAAATTAAATTATTTCAAAATTACTTCCAATCATGAACTTAATTCAATCTTCATATATAAAACTTTTAGTATTTATTTTTTAGAACTTTTTTTTATATAATAATAATAATAATTTATTATATTTATTGAAATATATATTTTTTAAAAAAATCATTTTCAACTAATTTTAATTTTGATTCAAAGTTATTTAATATGGTAATTTAAAAAAAATTATGATTTATATAAATTGTTCAAGTTGGACATGAAACTCTTAGGAAAGAATTAATAAAATTATAGGAATTATTGAAAAAAAAATTATAATGTTAGTTTATGTCAAAATTGAGTTATTTTATTCTCAATAAACAATTTGTATATATTATGTTTTATTATGAATGGATTAATCATATTTTAATGGTAAAAAATCTTACTTAAATATTTTTGAATGAATGGAAAATATTAAAATATTATTATAAATAATATATATACATAAAAATTATTATTATATTTTATTTTTAGATAATAATTAAAAAAATTAATAAAATGAAAATTGATTTTATATCATTTTATAATTACATAATGCATAGATATCAACTAGTTATATATAAAATTGGAGACTTTACATACAAATTTAACTTATGTAATTTTTTACAAGATTTTATAATTCTCTTAATTCATTTTATAACTCAATTTTTATTTGATGTAATTTTTTTAAATTTAAAATTACATAACCCAATAGTCGGACCTACAATAGGATGTTGTAGAAATTATAAAACAAGTTGTGAATTTTAAATATAAATTCAGGTTATAAGTTTTTCAAAAGATTTTATAATTCTCTTAATCAACTTTGCAACTTAATAATAACCTTACATAATTTTTTCAAATTAGAAATTATATAGACTAATGGTAAAACTTACGAAAGATACTAATAAAATTATATAAGAAGTTGTAAATATTATATATAAATTTAAATTGTGTAATTTGTCAACGAATTTTATAATTATTTCAATTCATGTTATAACTCAATTATTATCTTATCTAATTGATATATTAAAAAAAAAAACTTGCATAACTCAATTAATGGACTTAATGCAGGATGTTGGAGAAATTATATAAAAACTCTGAATTTTATAAACAAATTTAAATTGTGTAATTTTTTAAAATTTTATTAATTCACTTTGCAATTTAACAATATAATTGAGTAAAAAAATCAAATTAAAAATTACAAATCCAATGGTTAAAATTATAGAATATTCTTAAGAAATTATACATGCAGTTGTGAATTTTAAATACAAATTTAAGTTTTGTGATTTTTTAAGATATTATATAATTTTCTTAATCTGCCTTATATATAATTTAACTATTATCTTTTGAATTTTTTTATTAAAATTTATATACACAATAATAGGACTACAAAGAATGTTAAAGAAATTAAAAAAGAAGAAGTGAATTTTAATTAAATAACAGTTAAATTGCAAAGTATATTAATTAAAAGAATTATAAGGTCTTTCAATAAATTACATTAACTAAATTTGTATGTAAAATTTTCAATTATCTATATAATTGCTTTAATTTATATTATAGCTCTTACCATTGAACTACGTAATTTTTACCTATAAAAATTAGATAAGGTGATAATTAAATTACAAAATGAGTTGTGAGACTTTAATTTCATAATTTTTTTATATAATGTTTATAATAACTTCTATAACACTTAGAATTACATCATGTAAATTTTTTCTTGAAAAAATAATATATGATAATAGTCTTATTTTAAAAATATATTGTGAAAATTATAACATTTATTAAAAAAATACATACCTGTTTCTTTAATGTTTATTATAATTTGTACTATCAGCTTATTCAATGTTAATCCACGAAAAATTACACAACATGATACTTAGATTACAAAATAGAAGATGAAATTATTAGGTCATTTGAAAAAAATAACACAACTAAAATTTTATATAAATTTTATATTTGTTTATAATATTTTTTTCAGCTCTTTCTATAATTTTTATATTAGGTCTTATAATTTTTAATTTGAAAAAATGGTCAAAGTGATAAAGAAATTGCAAAGTTAGTTTAGAAAATTATAAAATTCATTGAAAACTTAAATAATTGAAATATTAAATATAATTATATAATTTTATTAGAATATTTTATAACATTTATTATTGAATTTTGTAATTTTAACAAGTTATTTATTGACTTATAAAAAAAAATTTAATAATTTTTGAATATTAATTAATCATTTTAATAAGATATACATTAAAATTTAAGGACTTATAATAATAAATGTATTATAATTTTAGTGCTTCAAGCCACTGTAGAAGGCACCCAAAAAATTAGGCCATGTTTCAGTACAAATTTTATCCGGGGAAAGGAAACTTGAAAAAGACAAAAGCCAACAAATGAAATGAGAGTTTTACTTTTGGCATACTCCACAAACTTCCCAATAAGTAAACAATGTATGCACTCATTATCATTTATATATATATTATAAGCCTAAAATTAAGAGAGTGTGTGCATAATTTTTTGCCATCTTACTCAATTTGAGAATTTGATAAATTAATTTTCAATTAGTATTAAAATGTAATTAATGATGAATTTAATAGATTAAATAATAATGATATGTTTACTAAAAGTAATTAGTGAATTATTTTATAAATATTCAAATAATTTTATAAATTTAGTATATAATTATAATGAATATAAGAAATATATAATGCAATTTACATATACAAATAAATATAATATATATACATGCAAATAATTTTAATATAAAAATCAAATAAATTATAGCAACAATTTATTTCAATAAATAATGAAATAAAACTTAATTTACATATTAAATAAAATTCAAAAAAATTAAAAATTATCTTAATAAATAAATAATTAAAAATTATCTTATATATTAAATAATATTAAAGTAAAATGAATCCGCACAAATTAAGTACAGACTATCGTCTAAATATATATATATATATATATTCATACACTGATATACACACACTAAATCTAAAATTTAGAATAGCTCTGTAGAGGAGATCACATAACATATAAATGTAAAAATACTATCAATATGCTATGGCAAATAGTACTTGAATTTTTAAGGTAAATGACATTAATTATTTAATTGGAGGGGAGCTATCCTATCCTTGCCTTACACTTTATAATTAGGAGTATCACATGATAGCAGGAATGTCACATGCAAAAAAAACTAAGCTAATTTTCAAAGTTGAAAGTTGAAATGATAAAATCTGCAGCCTTCATCTCTTTAATTAGGGTCATGAAAAGAGGTGGTAAAAGCTAAGGTGAAGAGCCTTGTTTGCCTGTGACACACATAAATAATAGGAGGTGACAAACTCATATAGGTAAATCTTATGAGGTCTACATTAATCCACAAGGCTCCTCTCTCTCTCTCTCTCTCTCTCTCTCTTCAAAGTCAAAGCCAGCTCTTTTCCAATCAACTCTGGGCCCATCATATATATATAAGACATAACCTACCATGCAACCCTCCACTCTCAAAATTTACAGGTCCTGTAAAATCCAACTTCCATGGTGGTACCCCATATGCTAGCTTCTTGTCTTCTGATATCATAACCCAATTCATTTCTATCCTTTGTCTTATTCTACTTTCTCTTTCTCTCTCTCCAATCAGGTTTCTGATTTCTCCTAACTTCCATGCAACTTCTATTTTATAAAAATATAAATTCTTAGCTATATTAAGTGTATATTTTTTTTAAAATTGAAAATTTTAATATCCGTAAAATTTAATCATAATATATATATATATATATATATATATATATATATATTAATGAAAAAAGTGAAACATGTATATCTTGGATAGCCAATTGTTTTTTGCTAGTCTCATATATCATATGTACCCAAGATTTTAATTATTTACATGCTTTAAATTAACTAGATTGTTATTTTTTTTTTTTTTTTTAATTTCAGGAGGACCCATCTGGGAAATTTAACTAGGGTTTGTCCTTGCATGAATTGAGCAATCATTTTAGGGTTTTGGATTAAAGTGATCCATATATATAGCAATGGATAAAGAAGAGAACTACGCGGTATCTTTAGCTCTAAGCTTATCATTTATACTTGCTTTGTATGTTTTTTATTGATACATCATTTCATTACCATGTTATATTGTTCTGAGCTTATTAGCTTCTTGCAGGCAACTTTTACTGGTCTAGACTACTCTCTAGATCACCATCACCACCATCAAGAACAAGATTATCAACTAGTTAAGTCGCGAATCGGAGAAACTTCTGGTGATAATAACAATGGAATGATTGATTATATGCTCAATACTTCTCATCCTCATCATCAGCAACAAATAATATCATCTGGGTTTTGTACTTCAACTTCCTTTGATAAGTTAAGCTTTGCAGATGTTATGCAATTTGCTGATTTTGGGCCTAAGTTGGCCTTAAATCAGACTAAAATATCAGAGGAAGAAACTGGTATTGATCCAGTTTACTTCTTGAAGTTTCCGGTTTTGAACGACAAGAGAGAAGAACAATCTCTAATGGTTCCTCATCATCAACTAGGTGGAGAAAATGAAGAAGAAATATTTAAAGGAGAAGAAGAAGAAGGAAGGGTTTCAGATAATACAACGTCAGTGCAACTTCAATTTCTTGAAGATCAAGATCTTCAAATCAAGAACCCTATAGTACCAGAAGTGAAGAACAAGAGAAAAAGACCAAGAACTATCAAGACTAGTGAGGAAGTTGAGAGCCAAAGAATGACTCATATTGCTGTTGAAAGAAATAGAAGGAAGCAAATGAATGAACATCTAAGAGTCTTGAGGTCTCTCATGCCAGGTTCTTATGTTCAAAGGGTATGTATATATTTATACATAAAAATTTTATATATTTTTCCTCCATTAAAAATCTCAAAATTTTATTTTATTTTATTAAAATCTTTATTAGATCTAAAACCATTTCGTGAATTCTTGTTTCTTTATCAACAAGCATTTGTTCTGTGGTATTGTCAGATTGAAAGTTAATTAGAGAAAAAAAAGAAAAAAAAAAATCTTTCTTGAATTAAATTTGATGAATTATATAGTTTTTATGTCTTATTCTTTAAAGAAGAAAATACTAAATATTGGGTTGTGTCATGTGTGGATTTTTTTTTAGGGAGACCAAGCTTCTATTATTGGTGGAGCAATTGAGTTTGTAAGAGAATTGGAGCAGCTTCTTCAATGTCTAGAATCTCAGAAAAGGAGAAGACTCTATGGAGATGCTTCAAGACAAATGGGAGATTCAGCTATTGCAATTCAGCAACCTCAACAGCCATTCTTTCCTCAAAGTTTGCCTCTTCAAAATGATCAAATGAAACTTAATGTGGAATTTGAAACTGGACTCCACGAAGAAACTGCAGAGAACAAGTCTTGCTTGGCTGATGTTGAAGTAAAGGTTTTAGGGTTTGATGCAATGATCAAGATCCTCTCTAGGAGAAGGCCAGGCCAACTCATTAAGACCATTGCAGCTCTTGAAGATTTGCAGCTTAATATTCTCCATACCAACATCACCACCATTGAACAAACTGTTCTTTATTCATTCAATGTCAAGGTATAACACTTTAATTAATTTTCCCATATTCATTTTATTTTCTTAATTATCACAAGCAAGAATTGGACTATAATATGATACTAATCTTTATATATATATCACTACAACAAATAACCTATTTTAAAAGTAAGTCTACACACTGCTTAAAAATAAAAATTTGATAGTAATAAAAATTAGCAGTAATACCATCTTGTACGTAAAATTTATATGATTAAAAAGACTTTAAAACTATTATAGATATTTGACAGTGCTTTTAATATTAATATTTTATAAGACCGATAACATGTTATTACAAATATACAAATTCTGAGAATTATTACTTTTAATATAAATATAAAACTTTGTTAAACTAAAACTGTTAATTAGATCCAATATTTATTGCAGTGTATATGTATATATATAGAAATAGAATAATTTTGTTAAATATTGGACTATATGATTGTGTGCAGATAGCAAATGAATCGAGGTTCACAGCAGAAGATATAGCGAGCTCGGTTCAACAGATATTCAGTTTTATTCATGCAAACAGCAGCATGTGATTGAAGCTGGACAAAAAGCTGAGCTGTTATATACATATATGGATCCTTTTAGTAACTTTTCCTTTTTGTTTTATTCAATTCCTTATTTTTGTTGTAGGAACAAATACTTGCTTAGTAGAAACAAGTAGTACTGGTGATTCTGGCAATGCCCATATGCATGTATATATATATATATATATATATTTTTTTTTTTTCTTATAACTAATTATTCTGGTAATTGGATATCAAGACATATTTGATGATGACTAATTGCATAAACGATTGGATATTTTTTTCTCCTTGTGAAGGATATTATTTGCTGATTAGTATGTTATTTGACTATATAAAATTAATTAATAACATATGATATATACTTCATGAATGAAAGAAAAATTAATGATAATCAAGGTTGTAATTAATAAAGTTCCTTTCAAACAATTGATTTGAAATTATTTTAATTTTATTATGCAACTTTTTCGTAGGTAAAAATTGATTTTTCCTATTTGTTCAATGTTGTTGGAAAATTTAAGGGAAAGTATCTCAGTTGAATATCTTAATTTTCTCTAAGGTGTACCTATGTTCTAGATTAGAACTTGATGGCAGAGTTAATTTTGTCCTTTTGAGGGTTCCTATACATGAAAAGAGGAGAAATTCTTAGATAGACTCAGTCTCTATCAGGTCATCCATAGATTAATCCAATAAGAGTAAGATACATCAATTAATGATGCAATGAAAAACGTCATATATGATATCATTAATTGATGTGTCTTATTTTTATTGGTTTAATCTAAAGATAAAGTGGTAGACATATCAATTAATAATAACACATTAATGATTTCACATTGCATCATTAATTGATGTGTCTTATTTTTGGAAAAGACTTGTTTACATCATGTGTATACACTAATTCAATGAGATAAGAACATATGGAGGAAAAAAAGGTATCAGTGTCTTTTCACTGTCTAAAAAATGGACAAAAGAATTATATTTGCTAAAATATCTCATCACTCATCGGTTTAGTGTTTGAGATAAGGCTATACACTTAATCTAGGCAAGAATTTTCATGGGTTAGTCTATGGATAAAGTGGTATATTGAGTTTACCTAAAAATTTCTTTCAATAAGTGATGAGATATTTTAGCAAATATAACTATTTTGTCTATTTTTACCCAATAAAAAGAGACTAATATCATTTTTTACTTTATCTATTGTTATCTCATTAAATTGGTGTATATGTACAGCAAAACTTAGCCATAGATAAATTACATAAAATAAGCGATAATTCTTAATTTTATTTTCATATAGTAAAATTTAATTCAGCTAAAATCTAATCATAAGTTATATATCATGTTTTTACTGCTGAGATACAAACAACTTTAATAAATGTTTGTGTATATATATATATACACACATGATGTGTCGTTATTTGGGGTTGACCTATTTTGCTTAGAACAAATTAGTACTATTTGAGGGAGAGAGAGAGCATAGCAGCGCTGACTCTTATATATGAACAATCTCTCTCAATCAATCTGTCTTTCTCATGGGCATATGGGGGCCTCGAAAGTAGAAGAAGAAGAAGAAGAAGGAGAAGAAGAAGATGCTTTATCTATGGTGGCAACTAGCAGAAGAAAAATTAAGGAGATGTGGAGACAGTTTCTGTGATGGTTTTAATTTGTTTGAACTTACAAATGATTTTGCACATATTATGAGGTGGTGTGAAAGTCAACGGGTCCCGTACCTTGACTTGTCAGGAATCAAGATTTGTTAGTATTAGGCTGCCCCCAGATCAGATTTGTTTGTAGGGTCCTCTCTTGGAATTTGGGAAAGGTTCATTCACCTCCCCACCATCCCTGCCTTACCCTGATCTCTTGCCCATTTTTATATACTTTCCTCACCCTAACTTTGTCCAAACTAATTAGAAAAATGCTGGTACAGCAATTATAAGATATAGAAAACAAATGAATTTTAACAAAAATGTAATGCAGAGTTATGCAAAAAAATTTATACTGATTTTTCAGTTTTATATGGGCCACTAGTTGATACGGTAAAAGCAAATAATTATAATGTGGTGGTAATAGCACTAAGCAATTTATTATATTTAATGTTGATCATAATATTGTCAGTCATACTATAGTGAAACATATTTATTAAAAAAAATAAAATTTTCAACGAATAGTAATAAGAATGAAGCTTTGAAAATTTACTAATTGAATCATCATTCAATACGTATCTTGACTTATTGTTTCATAATATATATTAATGGGATGACTTATTGTCGAAGGTGCTTATTTGATTATGTGGGGTTTTAATATGGTCGTCTGCCTCTGGGTCAAGGGGTCAAAAGACTAGCTAGCAAAATGGTACCCTCTGCAATTAAGGGTGTGGAGCATACGTATACTGTTTTTGACAAAGACGACTTACTGTAATTTTTATTATTGATATAATATATATTTTTAAGTATAATTATTAATTTAATCAATAAACTCTATTTAATTATTTAAAAAATAAACTTAAAAATAGATATTCAAGGTTTTTGTGTTTGGATATTAAAAAAAAAAATTGGACAAAAAAAAATTAAAATTTATGATTGGACTAAATAAAAAATTACAAAATCCAAGTAGGCACAGGCCAGCTTGTTTTGATCCGACATTCGTGTACGCAGGTCGCGCGCTCATACGTTGAACCTAAGTCCAATACTGTGGATTTGCACCCTCGGCGGGCGAGAGAAAGAGCATTCTTGACTACTTTCTTAACTTTGAAAGGATGAACTTTTTAATATATACATCATTCTAACTTTATATTTTTCCAATGTGAGATAACTCACTCCTCCCTCACTTTTCTTAGTGTAGAGTTTACTTTAAATTTCAAATTATCATTCTACCATTTACCATTTTGAGTATATGAATATTCAAATTCATATTTCTTATGTAGAAGAATACAAATCCAAGTAGACTTC
>CATKHJ011191017.1:0-13380 GCA_949750685.1 Vernicia montana | reverse complement strand
ATTCTCATAGAGACTCAAGAGGAGAATGTGATTGTGGAGATGCTCATCAGTTTTGCTTATTGTAAAGAGTGATATCAAGTTATTTTGTGAATTACATTGTTGAGGTGAGTGATTATTATACTATTATGGTTGTGTTTGAACCCTAAGGCATAAATGTCTAATTCTTTCATGACCACCAATTGTTTATTGATAATTGATATTTGAATATTCCATTTTATTGTATACATGAACCCAAATGATAATTCTTCTTGATATTAATTTGAAACCATGATTATTGATCCATTGATAATCTATGTTATTGTTATCATTGTACACCTTTATATGATTATTGCCAAAAGCAGAAATCCCTTATTCTGATGTGGGATAAAACATCAGGCATTGTGCACAGTGTACTCCAGTGGATAAAGGAAAGTATCCATGTCCTAGCTAGGGAGGGCTTATCGCCCTAACCGTGAGATCTGATCAATCTTACATAGAGATTAAGGTATGCCTCAATAAGATGAGCCTCTACTTCGATATTGATTTGATGAGTAAGTTCTATGCCTCAGTTCTCAGTAATGCCTTTGAGCATAATGTCATTTATATGGAGAACATTAAGACATAGTTACTTAATACTCTTACTGTACTGATATGTTTCTGTTGAACATGATATATTATTGTTATTGCCACCAATCGATTGATGTTATTGAAATGATTAGTTAATATATTCGAACCATTTGATTATTGATATTGAATCTATTGCTTATTGTTATTGAACCCAATCATTTGTTATTATTGAACAGATTGGTAATTGTATTTGATTAATGAACCATAAACTATTATTGTAAACCGACCTTGAATCACCAAGCTTTACAGGTTATAGTAGTATAATCTTTACTCACTACTTTATCTCATTAGTGATTCTATTTTTTTCAGATGAGCTAAAGTTTATCGGTTAAGTTTCCAAGGCATTCTACTCCACCCTCGGAAACTCAAGTGATTAATGTAAAGCTCACTTCTCATTATTTATTTTGTATAGATGATGATTCAAACTTATATGCTTCATGGTAAATGTAATGAATGGTAAATTATATTGGATGATATTCTTTTGGGCCTTTAAAATGTTAAACTATGTAAGATGATATCATATATGATTCATGAATATAATAGATGGTTATGGATTAATATGATTGTCTGATTTAGATTTTGGGAGATTGTATGAGATTGGATTACAGGATATTGATAGATGATTGATTTGTAAGGTTCCTACGGGTTTATAGTGGCCTTACGCCTACCCATACTCTAGGATTGTCGCGACTCGAAAGTCAGGTCATGACATCTTTTTACCTAGGTTAATGGCGAACGAAGCAACAACAACCAACGAAGGAGTGGCAGTAGTGACAATGGGTCTAGTTGTTCGGATCTGCGACGTTCAAATGAAGAGGCGATGGCGAGATAAGCAGGAGAGTCTCGATTGCGGTCTTTAGTGGCGGCCTAGATCTGTTGGTTCAACATCGACGGCAACCGGACAAGGCTGGCGACGAGACGATCAGAGCTGAGCTTCTCTTCGCTTGGTTGAAGTGACGATGACACAAATAGCAGCAGTGGGTTTCTTTGCCGCTTGGCAGATTTTAGCTAGCCTTTTAGCTGTTGACCGAGCCAACAACGCTGATGAAGGTGGCGCATCGATAATGACGATTTTGATTTCAACAGTGGCGGTTTGGCTAGCGGCAGGTAAGTGATTCTCAACCTTTTTACTTTTTAATTTTTTAATATTCTTTGAGTTAGGGTTTAGGACTTGGGAATTTTCTACAAATTGATGGTATGAATTTTGTTTAATGTGTTTTTTTGCCATCTTACCAATTTTATGATATGCAATTTAAACAAAATGAATCAAATTATTTGTAGATCAAATGTGTAGTTTACTTGTAGTGTCGCTAATATTCATTTCTTTCATATGTTTTGCTTACATAATTTAGGTTTATTTTAAAGGACAAAAGGACTAAAATTGCTTTGAATTGATCAATTGTTGTTGGATCGTTTTTGAGACATTGCACTCCTATCTATTCACTTCAACATATGAACTTTGTAATCTTATTGTTTTGATTCGATTGCATTATGATTTTGCCTCTTTAAGTATTTATTAATACTGATCATTAAACTTAATTAACTAATGGAACAAAATAATAGTTGTTTCTTTGAATTTTTCCTCTTTAAGTTGTTTCTTTGAGGTATTCAAATAACTCATGGTCTTGTAATTAGAGCTGAGCATTATTCACTTCAAATAAAAAATAAATATATATATACGTTTTCAATTTTTTAATTTTTAAAAGCTTTTATTTGATTCAATTTTTAATTTTAATAAAATTTAAATTATTTTGATTTGGTTCGGTTATAATAAATAAAATACTATTATGTTTAGTGAATGATGTTTTTGATTATATTTATTTTCTAATGCATTAATGATATGATTAAATATTAGTCTATATATTTTTTTTAATCTAAATATATAACAATGAAATTAAATTCGCATTTAGCCACTTATATTAATTCGCGGCAACACGCAGGTGACTTCTAAGTACTTTATAGTTAAGAATATTTGAATTTGAAACCTTCCATTTTTTATATATTTAAAAATGATAAAAAAAAATTCAATCAAAATGTACCTAGTTGACTTTTAAAAATTAATTTTAAAATAAATTTAATATTATTTTAATCATAAATTTTTTTAAAATTTAAACAATAATTTTAAACTACTTTCTCTTGCTACATTTACTGAAAATTATGTTTCAACCTTAAAATCAAATAAACTATATATATGTATATATACATACATATAGTCATATTACCCATACAATTCGGTTCACTTGATGCACTACACAGTGAAATTAACTCTTTTCAGTTTACAAGCCTCTCTAGCCTAAGGAAATTGGAATATCTTTGTAATACCCTAGGTTCTGATTGGTTATAGTTGACATTTGAGGACGATCGAGGATAAACTTGATGGCGAAGGTGTATGTTGGAGGCTGGATGGGCAATGATAAGGTTGGTGATAAAAGTGAGAATATATAAAGATTGACCCTATAAATGAAGATAGACTATAAGACGAACCTGCATGGGAGATGATAGAAATGATGAGTGACATAACATGAAGAGGAATATGTACGAGTTAATTGATATGAAGTACTGAGGTAATAGACGAACATGAAATAAGATCATATAAACGATGGGCCTAATGCTAATAAGTAATTAGATGAGTTCGGTTCAGCGAGATGAGCGAAGTGAATATGAGACGAGCTGAGGACTTTGATAATGAAGCCATGAAAAGATTGTAGTATGCAAAGGGAATCGGGTAAGCTTGGACTAAAATAGAGGAGGACGATTTGTGGACTCGATGGTAGAATTTTAGACATCAGTGTATGTTTGTGAGGAAGAAATGGTAAATTCAATGATAAGACTTCAGTTACGAGGCGTACTAATGGGTTCATAATGACGAAGAGTAAGTTATTAGTGGAGATAGATATTTTATTGTATCAGATAAGTGTGATTAGATGGAAAGCCATCTACCGCTAACAATATTCTTCAGACCATTAATGATATTTTCATTTCCAAGAAAAAGTTACCATCTCAATAAAAGTTTATGTTTCCAATGTAAATTGTCTTTTCCCTAAACATTATTGACCGACTATATGTCATTTCTTAATAGAAGCCATAATTGTTCCTTTTCTATTTAAATACCCCAAGACCCTTTAGTTTTATTTTGAACGGTTATACTCTCTCTAATAGTTTAAATTATGAGCCTTCTCTTTGAAACTCAGAAGAAACGAGATTTAAAAACCAAAAGCTTTCTCTCTCTAAACCTTCTTTCATAAGGAATAACTGATTGTAAATGAAACCCAAAACCTAAGAGGTAGATGATTCTTCCAGTTTTCTTAGAAGAGCTCTAAGTGGGTTTAGAGGATAGATCTGTGGATTTAGTTAGCCTAAGGATGAGCGAAGCCAAGCTTGATGATGATTAGAGCCTAGGTGGAGATACCTTAATTTGGAATGATCAGGGAATAATTGGGGAGTTACTAGTAGAGATTTTAATGGTGATGATATTGATCTTTATTAGAGAAGTTGTCATTGGAGATAATAAAGATCTTCTCTATTGGAGGAAATGGCACCTAGAGATGATGGGGAAATTAATAGTCCAAAAGGAACTTAAGGGGTGTCGCAGAGCCTAATCAGAGGATATAACGAAGATATAAGATTATAGGAATGAAATCCTTATTGTTTGTAAGTTAAAGATATGCATGAACAATTCGATGAAAATCCTTTCTTGCATTTCGTTGAAAACCATTTCTTTGCTAATCTCTTATATTTTTATTATTTTCATTAGTATTATTATTACCATCACCTTCGATGAGTAACTTAATAATATATTTCTTTGTAAGTTCCATAAAAAAAATCCGCGAAGCCATTCGTATTGAAGCCAATCTTATGTAAAGCGAGGTCAATCAAACCGATGCTAAATTATAATCGAAATTCATTGTAATCAAAGCTAATTCCATTGTAATATACGAAGGTCATTTGGACAGAAGTCATCCTAATGTAATCGAAGCCATTTGGGTTGACCATATGAATGAAATGACATAGAAACTTCATTTAAGTATTATTGTTATATATATTGAATGTTAAGTTGACAGAACGCCCAACTAACGAGGGTATTCATTAGACCAAGTGCATTAGTAACTCAATTGATCGGGTCTATAAACTAAGTTAGATATATTCTCACAGACATGCAAAGATATTTCTTAGGTAAGTAGCAGCCCATGATTGTTACGAAAAGCATATGAGTTCGCTTCAATGTGCCTTCGATTGTTTATTACGTATACCACGACGGTATTACGATGGTGACAAATGACGAAGACTTTTGATTAGTAGTTCGTTTACAATTAGATCTTTAATGGATAGTGAATGTGAGGGTTGCGATAATGTGGAAAATGAAACCGATTCATAAATGTATGTTTCTATCAATTTATATAAAAGAATGTTATAAAAATACTCCTAATATTTATGATCTTGAAACCTTACTGCAATGATATTATATAAGTACTATGTTTTCTCTTCAATTGCTTCAATATTGCTCATTCATGAATTCCTTGCTTCTAAATACATTTCTATGATTTTACTGAGTTGACAGCTCACCACATCGTCTGTGAATTTCAGGATTTTAGCTTAGAAGTTTTCAGGCAGACTTGATCTTAGAGAAGTTACAAGGTGAGGGCATAGCCTCGTTCATTAGCAAAGAGACTCTTGCTATTTATGACGAGGAAGATATTCGGATTAGAATAGATCATAGATATAGAAATGTTAAGTTTTAATTATAATAGTTTTTCTTAAGTCATATCTACTATTGAAATGTAATAGAAAGTATGAGAACTGTAAGTACATATCATGTAACAATGTGGTTTATATGAATAAAACGAGGGGATGTTTTCACAAGTTTCACTCCGAATGATCATACAATTTGGCTCGCGTAAGTCTTTGTATAACGAGCATAAATGTTTAAGTGTTTAGATCCCAGGCATATAAAGGTTTTACGAGATGATTAGTAGCCTTAAGTCTACTCATACCCTAGGACCGCCATACCCTAGAACCGTCGCGCCTTGGTTAATCGAAGGAGATGTGAGCTCGGTGACAAGCTAGTTTAAGAAGGTACCAAGGACGGGGCGTGACAATCTCTCAATTTTTATAATTTATGGTATGAACAACATCAAAATGAAAGACATTAAAATTGGAAAACTCAATCATAATTTGAATTGAAACTTAATTATAAATTATTAAAATGGCAAATTACAATCTTTTAAAATTGACTTTATATTTGTTTCTCCCTTTGTTGATCAAAGTTTGATAACTAAAGTCAACACTTAAGAGATAATTTTTAAATGTATAGATCAAATATGGAAGTGCGCCTTTAAACTATACATTCAGAAATTTAGTTTCAATTGATGTATAAAATGGTCTGAAAATACCTTCACGATTGAATAAAAAAAAAAAATTGACTCCATACTTTATACCACTATAAGTAAGTTTTACCTACATTAAGTGTATACACTAATTCAATAGTATAATAACGTATGAAGTGAATAAAGTATGGAAAAACTTTGCTATACCTAGTGTATAAATTAAGTTTAATAGGAGAATTATATGTGGATGTAAAGGTATTAGCATCTTTACACTTAGTAAAATAATAGTCATATTCATAATAAAATTTTAAAATATCAATCAATGATTGGTTTGGTATATATAAAAATAGTTACACCAAAAGTAGCTAAAAATTTTTCAAAAAAGTATTGATATCTTATCAATTATCAATTTAAATGTGTGAGATAAGGATATACTTTTAGGATGGACAAGAATTTTCCATACCAGTACATGTCTTTTATTTTTTTTTTTCTCCGGTCATAGGGATGGCAATGGGGCATAAAATACTCGTTCTCAGTGGAAATTACTCCAAATGGAGTGGAGATTCTCCAATTTTTATCTCTATGGAGAAAATTGGTTTATACTTTTATCCCCATGTTTATTTCAACATTATTTTATACTTTTATCTAACCAATCAGTTTAATCTCCTAATATCCAATCACCTTTTTTTTTAATAATCACTCGGCAATTTTGATACTTAATAATTGGTTACGTAGCAAAAATTATAATATTTTATCTTTATAGAATTATATATATAATAATATATTTTAAATGAAACCTCTATAATATTTAAGTTTTTATTTGTTAGTTTTATTTCAACATTATTTTATATTTTTATCTAACCAATTAGCTTAATCTCCTAATATCCAATCACTTTTTTTATTAAATAATCACTTGGCAATTTTGATACTTAATGAGTTACATGCAAAAATTTTAATATTTTAATATTTTATCTTTATAAAATTATATATATAATCTTTGTAACAAAATGAATAATGTTTTTAAACATGGGCTATAAAATAACAAATTTTATAACCTATTTTGAGGGATAAATTTCATTAAAAAAAAACAAAGAGAGCAAGTTTTCAAATTTAATAATAAAAACGATATTTGAGTAATGTCTTTAATTTAGATTGTCAACCATATAATACTATTAGATTAAACAAAAAATATTTTACAAATTAGTTATCTAAGTGAAAAGTATTATTTTTTGTCTATTATTATTTGATATAGTAAATTATTGAAACTAAATGTAACTCTTTTAAAATCTCCAATCATAATAATTTGTGTATTTTTTTTATGTAACTCTTTAAAAAATAAAAATTGAAAAAAGAATTCCATCTTTTTCTTAATAACATAACAAATTAAGACAAACGTAAGTTTCTACATATACAAAAAAATAGGGAATGTGAATTTATTTATTTTATATATATATATATATATATATATATATATGGTATCAGAGCCTCTGATACCATACAAGACCGAGGATCTAAGGATATATATGAGATAAAATGAAATGAAAACAAGTATATAAAAAACAGTAAAATAAAATGAAGATGATGATGATGATGAACAGTATTTCTGATGTGTAAGATTCTTTACAGGCGAGCATAAAGCATACTTATGAAATGATTAATATATAATAAATTTAAAATAAATGAAATATATGGAAAATAAAATATTTAAAATTGTACCTTTATAAAAATGAACTGATTTTACAAAGATTTGTAAAACTAAGATACAATCTGGAGATATGGAAATATGTGTAATTGAGGGAAATATTACAGAGGATATATGGGAAAGTTACTCAACACATGAGTTTCCTAAATAATCTCTATAGTTTTCTCTCCAAAAATGAACGATGATCCCCTCTAAAGTGGCTTATCTCTTATATAGAAAAGGTATAGAGCTTCTTCAATAATGGACTGATGGACTTGATGGAGTGTAAACCCTTCTTCACATGGGTCTTCAGAAATCACAAGTGGAAAAATACTGTGACTTCACATATCACTGAAAGTAATAAAGTTTGTTTGTAAAGTGGCTGACAAAAATAATTTTCTTTTGACTTTTACTCTTTTTTTTTTTTTTTTTTACTTTTATCTTTTCTTTACAGAAAGAAATTAACTACATAAGATAAAAGTAAATAAAATTAAAATTACATGAAATTAATAAAACGAAGGATTGATAAACGGCTGAGCATCTGTCAGATCATCATCATTGAGATAAATAATAGGGTCTTCTGACTCAGCATTAGATGATTCAACTTGTGAAGTTGCACTGCTCTCCATAAGCTATTTCATTGTAGCAAAATACTCATCAGGAGTTGATGCCACTGTAAGAAGGGCTTGGGCATGGGCCTTTTGATTGAGAAATGTAGAGACATGTGATGGAGCTGGCATAAAACCCTGTTTGGTCAGCCATTGTTGGACTTTATCCTTTGAAATTTTATTCTTCTGAAATGCATCCCACCATTTGACTTTGAATCTTCTGGCGAGAATACAGACAGTATCTTGTTGTACATACTCAAGATACCAAATACATATCCAAGGGATAAAAAATTTAGTACATAACAACAGAATGGGCTTAAATTTCTTTTCCCGCTTTGTGGGCTTATACATGGACTTGAACATCTCAGAACATTCTTTTACTTCTGGCTGATTGTCTAGAATTTCAGGTACTGGTCCGTAAAAGTTCCACCACTGAATGAACCAAAGTGGTAATTTAGTTGTATTAATTTTAATATCAAAAAAGATTAACCAGGAATGGGTTCCTTTGGGGTTCTGAATGCATATGATGTTGAACCAGACTTGTTGGTAATCCTAGTAGGAGAAAGTCCTATAGTGATTATAACGGGTTTTAAACTCTGTTTGGAAGGCTTTCAAAGAATGAAAGTCTTTTCCCCAATCAAATGGATGTAGTATTTTTGAAATGGTAATAGAGAAATAGACGGGATCTGGGTGATCATTTGATAATTTTAAATGTTTAAATTTAGCTGAACCTGTTGATTCAAGAACTGCCTCATAATATGACTGGGGTTTTGTTAAATCCCATGGTTTAAAATACCAACCAGTAGGGAAAATTTTTCTAATTGTCACTCAAGGGTTTTGATGAAAAAAAATCCCTCTTCAATGGTCAGAATATTTTGAAAATTTACTTTTGAAATATATTCAAATTTAATTGAAGATAATTTATTTTGTAATAAAATAATTTCTGAACTGTTCTGAGAACCAGAACTAATTTGAAATGATGAACTGATTTTTAAATCACTAGGTTTCAAAAGCTTTTGAGATTGGGGTTTTGAAGAAGAAGAACCAATCTCTATTTTTGAAATGAGTTTAGTAATTATATCTTCTGGGACTTTTACAGTCTGTGAAAATTGTTGTAATGCCTGAAAGACTTCAGGTGATTTTGCAAGTGATTCAACCCATTGTTGAATCTGAATAGACTTTTGGGCTGATTCAGCCTTTTCTTCTTCAATAGCATCTATCCATGATTTAATGGGCTTGGCTGATGAAGTGGGTAATGTAGGCTTTGAAGAAGATGCACTGGGCTTTGGTCCAAGGGACAGTAATGTATTTAAATTTGAATAAACTAAGGGTTTTCCCTCCTCTTTTTGTACTAGGGTTTTCCCCTTATCTTTCTCTCTAGATTTTCTCACCATTATGTCCTGCTTTGTAGGAATTCATAGGTTAGAAAATATGGGATAGAGTTTGTATCTCCTTTTATGAACTCAATTTCAAAATAAAAAACAGAAAGTATTACTTGCCAACGAGCAAAAATCTATTTTGATGCAATATTTTGAACATCTTTTTGTAAAACTTCTTTTGCAGATTTACAATCAATGAGTAAAAGAAATTTTGTATTCAAAAGATCACTTTAAAATTTTTGTATGCACATGACTATGGCAAGAATTTCTTTTTTAATGGTAGAATAATTCTTTTGACAGTCATACCAATGAGCAGGTGTATATTGTACTATTTTTTCTCCCCCACTTTGAACTTGCTTCAAAATTCCACCATATCCAAATTTTGAAGCATCAGTTTCCACTATTTTAGGAGCATGTGGATCAGCTAAATGCAAACAAGGTATTTCAGAAACTTGTTGTTTAATATGCTGAATAATTCTAGTAAGCTCGCTAGACCATGGAACTGGATTCTTTTTAAGTCTATCATGCAAGGGTTTTGCAAGACGATTAATGTTTAGACAAAAATCTAAGACATAATTTAAACTTCCTAAAAATCTCTGAAATCCTGTTTTGTCTAGAATTTTATCTGAAAATTTACTTGCAAAAGTTAAGGATCTCTCTATTGGTGTAATAGTTCCTTGTGTAATGTGATGACCAAGAAATCTAATTTGAGTTTGAAATAGAGAAATCTTTGATTTACTGACAACTAAACCATTAGATTTTGCAACATAGAAAAATATTTTTAGATGTTTAAAATGATCATCAATTGAATTGGAGAAAATTAAAACATCATCAATATATACAATGCATAATTTGGAATATGTACTAAAAATGTCATTCATAATTCTTTGAAATTTAGAAGAAGCATTTTTTAATCCAAATAGCATTACATTCCATTCATATTGTCCAAATGGAACAGTAAATGTAGTTTTATACCTATCCTTAGGATGTATTTGAATTTGCCAAAATCCTGACTTCATATCAAATTTAGAAAATACAAATGCATTATGAAGTCTTTGAAGTAAATCTTTTTTATTAGGAATTGGATATCAAATCCATTTTAATGCACTGTTTAAATGTTTGTAATTTATAACCAATTTGGGTGTGCCTCTTTCTATTTCAGATTTTTTATTTACATAAAAAGCTGCACATGACCAGGGTGATCTAGATTTGGAAATAAGACCTTTTGATTCTAAGTCTTGAATTTCTGACATGCAATGTTGTTCTAAGTCAACATTCATTTGGATTGGTCTGGCCTTAGTTGGAATTAAACGTTCATCAAAACTTGCTTCATAAGGAAGATCAACAATGTGTTATTTTCTATTCCAAAAAGCATTTGGTAATTCAGAACAAATTTCATTCTCAATTAAATTTTGAAATTCAGAAATTTTTTCTTTCAAAGAATCTTTTTCTAATTGAGATTGAATTCTCTGTAATGAAACATCTTGTTTTAGATGTAATAAATGAACTTGTTTTCCTTTAATTAAAGCGTTAACCTCAAAATTATAAATAGAACGGACTTTTATAAGATTGAGATTTCTGACTTTTGATTTTTCCAGAAATGGGAAAACAATTTTAGTATTTTTTTTATTTAAATGATATACTGTCATCATTGACTCTGTATGGGGTAATTAAATTGATAAATGGAGTTCCTAATATAACCATATGATGAAGGTCTTCAAATAAAATAAAAATGTTTTTTATTGCAATCCCATTGTTCACTATAGAGGCTTCACATTTACCTTTTAGTGACATTTTGGAGTTATTTGCTGCAGAAAGTTTTTCTTTTGTTTTTTGATGAAAAAGTTTAGGAACTATGCCTAATTTGATACAATTTAAATCAGTACATGTATCAAACAGAGCAATAGTATTGATTTTGAAATCATTATTAAAGACTAATGTAATTTGTATAAGATATTTTCGAGAACTTCTCTTAACATGAACAAAAAATCTCCAGGAAGTTTTCCAAGATTTTCAAGATTTGGAATTTCCTGGGTTTCTTCATTTTCATTATCAAATTCTTTTTCTTCAATTTGGTTTTTCAAAAGAAGTTGTATAATTTCATTATCTTTTTCCTGTTTGGACTTGAGTTCTTTTAACTCAGATTTAACAATTTTAATTTCTTCTTGTAGTTCCTGGATAGTAACTATAGAAGTTTTGAACTTTTTTCTTCTACCTAAAATGGTTGTTAAGTCATATGTACTTGTACTGTTAGAAGGTAAGACAGAAGGTTTTCGACAGGTTTATCTTCAAGAGTTTTTAGAAGTTTGTCTAAACATTCTTTTTGTAATGCAGGATCATTAATATGTTTAATTGCTTCTAAAATAAATTCCTGATTTTTAGTAAGCATATTAATATTTTTTAATTTTAAATTGTTTTCTCTTGTGTTAGAACTAGTAGAACTAACAATTGAAGATGAAGATGTAATAATTTCATCAATTTGTAATGGACTTTCATCTTCAGAATATTCTGAAGAAGATGAACTAGAGCTTTCAATTAGAAGATTTGTTATTTTATTCATAATTTCTTCTTCTAAATTTAACTCTTGAATTCTTGTATTTAATTTATAAAATCTTGATGTATGTCATTTCTTACCACATTTAAAACATGTAATTTCCTTAAAGTTAAGATTGGTTCTAGGTTTAGAACTGGAACTTGAATTTTGTAGGATTTTTTAGATTTATAATGTGGTTTAGAAGATGAAGGTTTTTTGTAATAAGCATCATTTGATTTTTTATGATAAGTTTCATTTCTAGGTTTAGAATGATACTTATATGATTTACTGGATTTCCTATATGGTTTCTTATTGCATTAACTGTTACAGGATGTGGATGGATTCTTATATGGGTCAAATTGTTGACAAAAACTACCAAACTCTTGTCTGGTCTTTTTCATTTCCCACTTAAGATGTTTTTGCAATTTTAAATCTTGACAGATTTTTAGACCTTCCTTTGGAGTTAAACTAATTAACTCTCCATAGGTTAATCTATCATATGGAATAGGATAACCAAAGGTTTACTTAATTGTATTTCTAACTCTTTCTCCTAACAAGATAGGTAATCATGCAAGGAATTTTTCCTTCTAGAAAGGTTGGTTAGAATCTTCTCTAAGCATGAATCTAGTTAAAAATATATTTTTATATGTTTGAAATTTACTAAGTTTTTTACATCTAATATTACTGAGTAATTCAGCATTTTTATCTTTGAGATGTGAAGGGTCTCCAATGAAATGTAATGAAATAGTAAGAATTAATGTAGCAACAACATCTTGAATTTTGTTACCTTCTTCATTGAAGATGGGGGTTCCATCTTCGAATGTTTGGATAGAATTTAGGATTTCTAATTGTTGTTTGGGTGTTAGGTGAAAATCCCACCATCCCTTTAATTGGCCTGAGAATCCTGCAATCATGAGTTATGCAATAGCTCTATTAGGAGTCCCTGTTTGTGTTTTATATGCAGTTGCAGCCATGGTCATTTGTTGTAATTGATTTAGAATATTATAGTCTAACATTCCATCTATATTCTATTCATAAACGAAAGAGGCATTGAACTTAAACTGTGTAAGAATGTTTGGTTTATGTTCTGTGTCAATATCAGGAGCTATAATTCTTGGAATATTTGTTTGCCAATGTAATTTATTTACTTGTGGATTAGGAGATGGACTTGATGTTTCTTCATTAGTGTCCTGTTGAGGGTTTCTGTTTAGAACACTGACACTTCTAGATTGGTCAGGAGGAGTATCAG
>CATKHJ011190548.1:0-13638 GCA_949750685.1 Vernicia montana | reverse complement strand
AACTTGCTCAAACACTTGTAACTCATTCAAATCATCAAACACTTATCATATAACTCATAGCTCATAAAAATACTAGATTTACATCTAATAACTCATATAGCGAATCAAATGAATACGCAAATGAACTTGGGGTATTACAATCATGAATCAAAAGTTCAATATGAATTGAATCATAGTCGAACTAAAATTTCAAATAATATCATATATTTATTATTTATATGTTAAAAATAAATAAAATATACATATAATTAAAATTAACAAAAGTTATTAGAGCAATTAATAAACATTTTTTAAAAGTAATTATTAGAAAATTATGATAAATTAACTCATTAAGTGGTTATTTTGAAATCTAAATTCGAGTTGATCTCACTACTAGGTAGTAGGAGGTCTACTCGAATTGGTGTTCTCTTATGTAAAAAATATAAATTTAAATATTCATGTGCTTAAAATGGTGAATGAATGAATAATAATTTGAAATTCAAAATAAACTATATACTAAGAAAAGTGGGTTATCCAACATTAAAAAAATATAAAGTTGTAATAGGGTATTTATTGAAACATCATTTCAACACTAAGAAAGTAGTCAAGGAGACTCTCTCTAGTATGTAAGGATGCAAATTTACAGTCCGAACTTAGGTTTAATATGTGAGCGCGCGACCTGCTTACACACGAATGTTAGATCGAAATGAATTGGTTTGGTTTTTGCAATTTTTTTCCTCTAGTGACGATTTTTTTTTTCTCGACTTGGTTAACTCGAAAAACTTAGGCTGCACCGACCAGATCACTAGTTACCCAACCGGTTAGTTGGGTTTTTTTCGATTCTTTTCATCCCAGATTTTTTGATTAAACCATACCAATTTTTAATTTTTCTGGTTGAATTGATCATCCGATTTTATCAATTATAGATAAAATTGTTGTCATATATATATATATATAAAAGACCCCTAATCAAGTGCAAGTATAGATTGGTTAGATGCCAATTGGTAATCCGATTATGTTTCTAATATTTTATACCTGTCAAATTCTAACTACTTTTGAAGCAAAAGGCAGCAACAGCACGGCTACCACTACTACCCCTTTTCTCGCAATTAGACCTTTTGACTCAAACGGTCACTGTCATCATCGCCATCCACATATCTCCGCATGACATAATTCTCTAACGCTCCATGTGTCTCTGTTAGCTCCTTTATTGTTAAGAAAGGTAACCTCACAGACGGTGGTTTTAAACCGTCATCGTGTGAGCGAATCCATGTGCGCTTTCGTTATGACTCTACTACACGACCACCGCTTTCAGAGTCCTGTGACGCTAGCGTTTTCCCTCTTTTCTTATAATTTCCTACGTGTCTTCGCTGGATCATACACTCTCCTTTTTATGCTGCCACGTATGTACGGCATCGTAATTTCAGGATGGAGAAATATTTTGAAAAAAGAACACTCTCGTGGCCCCACCTACTCGACTTTAATACAAACGAGGACATATACTATTGGCCCACTTGTAAACTAGTAACTGTCTGGGACTCCACTTGTCAGTTCTGACTCGACACGTGTCCCATATCTATATCCCGAAAACTTCGACATATATTTCCACTAGAGAAAGGAAGAAATTAGACGAGGTTGTATGGGATATCAATTGATTGGATGAACACGTGGCTTAAGCTCAGGGAATGGTGGTCGGTGATGGCAGAAAGGGCACGCTTGCCCAGGAGGCTTACACGAGAAATATAGAAAACACAACACGTTGCGTTTTCTCTCTTGCGTATCTCAGAAACGGAAACAAGAAAAAACACTCTTTTCTATATGCTTTTTTTTTCCCCTTTGTTTATCTCTAGTCTGTTTCTATTATCCTGTTATAAGAATCTCCGATAATGATTGCCCACGGAGACATGTCGTCGACTAAGATTTCCTTTGGGGAGGTTTCTCAATGACGTACGTGTGCAGAGGAATGATGAGCGACGAGAACGAAGATTCGCCGGCAAAATGCAGGGAACGCCGTCGAAGGAGAATCGATATGAGGAGGCTTTCTTCACTACCCGGCGCTGGTAGGCCTCCTGCAAGTGAAAGCCATGTGGAGAGCTCGAGTTGTATCGCCAACGGGAAGCGGGTTGGGGGTTGTACAGTGGCACAGGCGTTCGAACAGCCAAGCGGACCTCCGGTTGATGAGCCGACGTTTGGGACTATGTCAGTGGCGGGAAGGTCACGTGAGATGGAAGATGCAATAGCTGTATATACGAGCCTTTGTAGGCCGGAGATTAATCGACGGAGACCAGTGCATTTCTTCGCTGTGTTTGACGGTCATGGCGGTTCTCACGTAAATACTCAAATTCATCATCTAATTTTTAATCTTATCATGTTGATAAAGTCGAAGTTGGGCAATTTTGTCATTTGAAACAGCGTTTGATTAATATTTATTTACGTATTTTTTATTAATACTCAATAGGCGTTCGAATTTTATATTTTATGCAGGTGGCGGCCCTATGTAGGGAGATGATGCACGTGTTCTTAGAGGGAGAGTTGATGCGCGTGGACCACCACACTGAAAGTAGTGAGAATGGGGATGGTAGCAGCAGCAGCTCAGGGGAGCGTGACCTCCAAAGAGAACAAGTAGAAGGAGAGGAGGGATGGGAAGAGAAGTGGAGGAGACTGTTGAAGAGAAGCTTCCAGAAAATGGACAAGGCGGCCTTAACCACGTGCGCCTGTGGTGATGTCGGGTTCCAGTGTAGTTGCCATCCCATGGAGGTGGCCCTTGGAGGGTCCACTGCGGTTGTAGCGGTCTTAACTCCAGAGCACATTATTGTTGCCAATTGCGGTGACTCACGCGCCGTCCTCCGCCGGGGTGGGAGAGCCATTCCACTCAGTTTCGATCACAAGGTTAGTTTTGTAATTTGATCGCACTGTGATTGGTACTCTTTTCAGTGTACTTGATGTTGTGAAACGCGTGCATTTGCCACCTGTGTTGTGCACCAAGGTGGCGTTTGGTTTACTTGCGCTTAGACCATTTCTCACTCGACACTGCCCATGACTAGTTTCTTGTCTTCTTGTAGGAAGAGTTTTTTTTTTTTTAATCATTTGAAACGTCTCGTTGTGGAAAGATGGGAGTTGTTTTTTGAAGCCTCATAACATGAGTTGGATTAATTTTGTTGGTAGCCTATTAATGAGTTTTGCCTAACCAAGCTAGTTTGAAATTGCGTTTAAAAAAAAAACTTTTCAATAAATTTTTTTTATATTTTTTTAAAATTATTAAAAAAAAAATTAGATAAATTGATATTTTTTTAAAAATAAGTTTAAAACATTAATTCTAAGAGCATCCCAATAGAGCAAGTCCTCCTCCTTTATTTTAGAGAACATTCCAATTATTACATCTCCAAAAATCTCCTTAAAACTCTTCTTCTTTAAATTTTTTTTTAAGAGTCACAATTTCTTTCCATAAATTTAAGGAAGGGAAAAAATGGCGATTAAAGAATTTTTTATTATTATTAATTTTTATTTATTTCTTTTTTATTTTCTCTCTTTATTAATTTTTTTTATAAATAATTTTATTAATAAAAAATTATATAAAGGGTGTTGTTGGAGAATATACAATTTTTAAAACAAGTTAAAATAGAGAATTGAATTATTTATGTTATGATAGAGAGTGAGGATAAATGTATTGTTGGGAATGCTCTAAACAACCCTTGCACTAATGATTTTTTGAATTTAATCCGATGATTTTAGGTTGCGGAGTCTTTTGATTTTTCTAATATTTGCGCACTATAATAAATTTGTAAATACAAGGGCACAAGAATTTTCTTTTTTGTTTTTGCCTCGTTCCAAAAGTATAGTTATCTTTATAGTGTAATTGACTTTCGACTTTTATCTCAGTATTTTTCCATGCTAGGCAAATGTCTTTAGTTCTCTTTTCAATCAAAATCCATTTCTTAGGTGGTTTTAAAGTAGTAGTTTCCCCTTAAATACGGTTATTAACTTCTTTCTTTTCTCATACGTTAGAATATCATAACTGAGTTCCTTTTCTTCTTTCTCTCTCTCTCTCTCTTTTTGAATTTTAAATTAATAATTATTTAGAAGTTTTTCCTTTAACATTGATTGCAGCCAGATAGATCAGATGAACTTGCCAGGATTGAAGCTGCTGGGGGCCATGTCATCTTTGTAAATGGGGCTCGAGTTGAAGGCATTCTTGCTATGTCCCGAGCAATAGGTAATCTATTCTAGGTTTAACTGAACCATTTTTCCTTTTATCCGGAGTATAACTCCGGATAAACCCCAAGAACAAAACATTCTATATAACATAATCTGAACATTATATAAATTTGATCTCCTATATCACATGGCATTTGCATGTGCATAAATAATTCTTTACTGGGATAGAAACTTTAAATTTTATCATTTGATAATGAATATACAAAAAGATCATGCTTCACAGTAATTGATTAGTTTGTGTTCTTATGCAATATGAAAATGTACTTTTAATAAACTGTTCCAAGTGTTGGATTTACTTTCTAAATGGGAGGTCTTCCATGTTGGGGCATGTCTCAATTACACTAAAGAGCGTTATACAATGGCCTAACTAGGAATTTTAGTTACTTTGGGCTAGACTATAAATATACTCTCATAATCACAATTCAAAAAAGAATAAAATTCATCTATTATCAAATCTGAATAGATAGTTTTTGAAATTTTCCTCTCAATATAAAATTAATAACTTTGCATTTTATATTTTAGTAGTTAATAACTTTGCATTTTATATTTAATAAAAAATTCATAATAAATAAATTTTGATTCAATAATATTCGAATTAATTTTAAAATTAATTTAGATGTGAAAAAAAATCGAGTTGTCTTGAAAAAAAATCAGATGCTGTGAAAATAAATGTGTGTGAGGCCAAAATTAATTCAAATGCTGTGAAATTCAATGGTTTTTGACCAAATCGAGTCGTCTTGAATCAATATATATATAATTATTTGTTTTCCAAAATTACCTCGGGCTACAGTCCACCATAACTAATTTTTTTTCCAATTTCAATATATATATATATATATATATATATAACTCTTTCCAAAATCACCCGGGCAAGAGCCCACCCTAGCCCCTTAGTGTTTTGGCCTCTGGCCTTATATGATGATTTTTTTTTTCAATCTTTTGTCGATATGCATCAACATTTTCCTGGTCATGGCATATTTGAGGATGAGTGCACAATATTCTGCTTTATTTATGTGGTGTATGATTTGATATATTGAGGAGTAGGTGATTTGCTCTTGTATGGCTGTTTAGAATATCAATGTTATTTATTATATGATTTTCTTTCAGTGTTCAGGCTAGATTATGTAAATAATGTGTTTATTCCTTTATAATGATCAGTAATTCTTATGGCATCATGATATTTGCTATTATGTGAATTTGGTTGTTCAGTTTGGCAGAAAGTGCAGTCTATTTATATCTGTTTCAGACTTTCAGCTATTGGTAAAATACAGTCTGTTTATATCTGTTTATTTGGCTATTGGTACTTGTCTTTATTTATACCATATTTTCTACATTTGAATAAATTACTTGAATGCTGAAACTAGGGAGGTGGTTCTTTATTTATTTGGATACAAACAAAACTACTTTTCGTTGATTAATAGTTCTTGTTCTCTTCTCATCTCTGTTTCACAAATGCAAGCAAATGCTAGTTCATCCATTGGGCTCTAGGACAAAAATGGTTTTGCAAATAAGGCAAAGGGTTGCTCTTTGAATTGTGGTTATGGGAACATACAACCTAACTCAATTAAACTAATATATGATCAATATCATAGATGTTGTTCTTCTAATGTTGGCTATTGGATCATACACAACTCATTCAAGATCCATAATGGATGTTACTTTTTCTACGCTAGTTGTCAACATGCTGCAACCATTCTCTTTACATAGGCTGAGGACTAGCAATGCCAGATGCTTAAAGTCTATTGGAGTATGGTGGGCACAAGGACAACGGAGGACTAAAACAAATGAATGCTAGCTACAAAAGGGTTGATCTGTCGTTTGTTTCCCGAATCTATTGGGTCCTTCCCATCTTGTGACCCCCTTTCAATCCAACCCAATAGGATTCAAGCATGGGATTTCTAGGTTGGAATCCCAAGTTTAAACTATTGGATCATATGTTTGCAAACAATATGGTGTATGATTTGCACTCGTTGACTTAGTGTAGCAGTAAATGCATATTTAACTTAGGTAAACCCAAGTTCAAACCTATCTTTTGGCAAAAAACAAAAAAAATAAATAACATGGTGTATGATTTATCTTGTTTGACGCATGTCACTCAAAATGTTTATTTGTCACTGATTGTCTTCAACTGAAGTATGATATGATCGGTAGATTAAGAAGGATTTGAAAGGGTATATTTATGAATCCCTTCCCTCAAAACGTGATCTTCACAAAGATACCAAACGACTACCTATTGCATACTTGAAAGAGGTTAACCTCCGTGTTTCTTTCATGTATTATACTCTTATTATTGAGCCCTTTTCTCCTTGATCAAAGTTAATTCTCCTAGCAACGAGAAAAATAAATGCACCATGCGAGCCAATAAGTAGCAAAGCTTTGCCATCAATCTCATCAATATTCCTTCTTTAAGAGTAGAAATAACAAGGAAATTAAGATCAATAAACATTCATTCTCTGCCTTATATGGTAAATAGTAGTTATTGAAGGAGGATCTAAAATTCTGAATACATAAACTTATGTTGGAAGCATGATTGATTTGCAAACAAACAACGAGGATGTCAATTGGGTGAAATTAAAGACTCGCAAACAAACAATGAGGATGTTGATCAAATGAAATTATAAACTCGGTCGATGATTTTGATATGTAAGGATCTAGATTGGAGATTAAATTTTAATGGTATACATGTTATTAAGTGGAATTAAACTTTAATATTTTTTTTTATAAAAGCATATATAGTTGATTTGCATGCTTTATGTGGCATGGCAATGGAGAGGGATCGGTATCATTTGACTCGTGGTTGGAGGTCATGGGTGCGTAATATGTTGTTTGACTCGTGTTTAATAAGCTTTTGAGTCTTTATGCTCTCAAAAAGTAAGTATAATAAAGAATGTAAGATTTATATACTTCCCTACGGTGCTATGTTTAGCACATTAGGGTGAAAAAAAAGGAAGTTATCAATGAGCATCTTATAGTTGCATGAGGTATTTCATAAGGCATTGGCTCTGTTGATGTGCTGATTCATGCAATGAAATATTGTTCTACGAAACTAACTACTATGATTCTGTTGGAGGTTGAACAATGGTAAATGTAAGCATAACATGAGTATCTTTAATTGGATGATTCAAGTAAGCTTGGATGCAATAGTCTTATTATAGTAGATTTAAGTTTATTGCTCAATGACCACATTTTGCATGAAATAATATGATGAACTTCCTCGGATAACTAGTTTTTGAGGATGCAATGGAAAGTTAAAAACTTCTAGCACAATTGAGATGAAGAGGTTTGTGGGATTCAAATTAAGCTAAATCTCCTTATAGTGTTGTTAAAAGTTTTCCATAGGTGGACATGATCCTTGATCCAATATGCTAGGATCGACACATTTCCAAATTGTTAAAGGAAATGCTTTCGCATAGGAGTACACGAGGTATGCGAGACACGTGCCTTATTTTGGAGCTCATATGAGCCTTACCTGGGCTTTAGGTGTGAAAAGGCTTGTGCTTTATTTTGAGCATTAGGCATATAAAGGTGCGTGCGTCACTTGTAGTTTTGACTAGGAAAGGTTGCATCTTGAAAATAGAAATGGAAATAAACGACAACCAACGTGGACTAAATCAAGCCAAATTAGCCTATATTTTTTCTATAACTCTGAATTATTTTTCATTTATTATCTCTTGCCTCTCTCTCTCTCTCGCTCTCTCTCTCTCTCTCTCTCTTTTGTAAGCAATTATTATAATTGGCAAAGTTTGTACATTCAATACCTCATTTTAACACAATATATTGCCCATTATTTGCATAATGAAAAAACTCATTTTGGTTGCTTGTTATCCAAATGGTTATACATTATATATGTTATATGTGCCAGTTTGCCCAGTTCTTATATATTCTTGGTCAAAACTAGATACTGCTATGATGTATACTTCAGCTACATGCTTTATTATTGTTTTTTTTATTTATTGAATATAAGTGTTATTTAGCAATTGAGACTGCATTCATCTTCATGAATGTACATCATGTAAGTTAATGACTGGTGTGTGTGTGTGTGTGTGATTTAATTTCACTGTTGAGGATCAGATGCTTTTGTGATTGTCCCATTAAAGTTACTATACATCATGAGGGCCGGAACCTCCAGAATCACTAGCTACTACGTAAAATGAGCTGTGTTGGTTTTGATTAAGAACTTTTGCTGTTTGTGTGCCAATCTGGTGAAACAATTGAGCTGCAAAGTAAAGTGCTGAAGTATGACGAGAACTACAGATACAAAGAAGTTAGTAGTTTGACTTAGTTTGTCCTGCTGTTATTTTCCTCATATTTACTGTAAGAAATCTTGCCATGGTTACAAATGCTGGTGCATTGGCATAAAAGGATTAAATGTTGCTTTTGTTATGTTTTGCAAATATTTGGTTGTGGAATTTCTATACTGTGCCTCCATCACAAAAATCTAGCTTCCCAAAAGTTGTAATTAGGTGGTGCATTGATGGAGTTTGGGTAGAGGTCATGTTTAGGCACATAGACCAAAATATATGCATGGCATGAGCGCACACACACTCACACCTGCTTGTAGTTCTGTATTTTGTTTAGGCTATCCTGAAAGGCTGAAACTATATGAAAAATGAAAGTTTCCCATCCTGTGAAAAAAATTGAGATGATTACGTCTTATTTTTCATTTTTGGTTATGAAATCATTTGTCTGCAACATGCTACTGAAATTAGTTCTTCTTTGGTTTTTTTGGGACAAAAAGGAAAGTTCGTTTCATTTTTTTAGGGTAGAAGCTCTTCAGAAGTGGGTGTATATTGTTGTCTTAAAGATGAAAGGCATGAATGTTCTAGCATGTTTGCTCTAGCATCATGTGACAGTTGGATGTTTAAATGCATATTATCGCCTTCTATACTTGTTTCGACACTTTATTGGCTTGCAATTTTTTTTTTGTTTGGTAATAATGGTTTTATATTTTGTTAGCAAAGAAGCATATGACGAACAAAGGTAGCTTATAAGATCTCCAAAATGATATAGTCATGCTTGCATGCATTCTTACTTCTTTGTGTTGCCCTTCTTTATTAGGTGACAAGTATTTAAAGCCAGTTGTGACAGCAGAGCCCGAGATTACTTTCACAAAAAGAGAACCGGAAGATGAGTGCTTAATTCTGGCTAGTGATGGCTTGTGGGATGTTTTATCAAGTGACTTGGCTTGTGAGGTAGCTTGTGAGTGCCTACGGGAAGGAAATCCTCCTACTGTTCCAAATGTCAGGCCTCAGATCGAAGATGAAGAGACTGGGCCATTATATCCATCTCGAAGCATACTGGCTGCGGCACTTCTAACTCGCCTTGCTTTGGGACGGAGGAGTTGCGACAACATCAGTGTGATTGTTGTTGATCTTAAGAGGAGCTGAGGGGCTTAATAGAAGTTGAGTGAGATGAAGCGATCATTCAATGTCAATATCAAGTGTCTCGAGTAAAACATCAACGCAGAGATAGGTTCTATTGCGGAAAAAAAATCCTTGCATAGATTTAGATTAAATGCATTAAATCGAGTCTCTCTCTATAACTATGCTTTTATCATCTTGGAATAAGATTTGGTGTGACGTGTAACAAATTTGCTAGTTTTTCTTTTTTATTTGCCATTTTCAGAGTAGCAAGTGTGAATAGCTGAATGGGCACACATCGTTTTCACCCTTGTGCAGTACACTTGTGGGGGTGTCTTTTGTACTGTGATGGGATCAAATCAAACAGCTAAATTCTGGAATCTCATTTTGTTAAGTTGTGAATGTTTGGACTTTGGAGGCTGTCATGAACGATTAGAGGCTGACCCTCTCATTTCGTGCTCGTTCCATTCTGGTCACTGGAATTCTTGCGGTTCTCACGGTGAACGCCAATGACGTTCTCTCTCTTTGAATGCCCTGTATACTCTTCTTGAAGTGTCACCATTTGCTCAAATTTTGTGATTATTGTTTAGAGACGGGCTACAGGAAATATAAAAGAAAAAGTTAATAGTTCTAGTGAAAGACCCTAGCTTGAAGAGACTGAAATCAACAATTTTCAAATTCTATTTCCACTTTTGTTGGATAATTAATTCATCATTACCATTTCATTGGTTTATTTAACTTGTGCAAATTTACGTTGCAAGTTAATAATTGATGTTGGGTTGGTATTTACTATTTCAGTTTTTTCAGGAAGTGTACTTGAGTTATTTTTGGGGGCTGGTTTGTTCGACGGAAAACTCTCCTAGCCCTAGGACGTTATTTCTTATATGCTAGCTAGAAACGGTGCCGTTTGTATACTTTAGTACAAGTGATTTGGGCCCATTGTTCTTTCTGGAGCTGACACGTCACAGTATGCTCTCTATTGGGCCCAAGCCCACAGAAAGCAAGAATTTGTTCCCCAGTTCCACTCTCCAGGTGGTTATTTAATACTACCAAATTGTCAAAAATTAAAAGACCGCTGTTCAACTGTAGTCTGCATCATCATTTTGATGATAGGTGATCAATGTCCGCCATTATCGGGATCCGTGAAATTGTCGTTGATGACTTATATTCTCCGGCTAAGGAAAAGGCTGCTAGCAAAGGTTCCTACAGTAGCCGTTGGGCCCCGCCTCTTATGCGCCGAGCTCGTCAGCTGCTCATCGCAGCTAAGGTGAAGCTTGTGCTGGGTCTCTGTGTCCTATGCGTCGCCGTTTTTATGACTTCCAGGATTAGCTATTTCATGGGCTGGATCGCTGAAAACCCTTCTCCAATCTCTTCTCCTTCTATGTACCTCTTTATCCTTGAAGATCGTTGTTTGGTTTCATTTAATTCTCGATGTATTTGAAATTTACTTTTTCTTTTATGTGTAGGGGAGGCTACACAGTGCTTATTAACACCTGGAAGAGAAATTTCCTTCTTAAACAATCCGTTGCTCACTACGCGTCCTGTAGTGGCACCGATGCAATACATGTGGTCTGGAGTGAGACTGATCAGCCATCGGACAACTTAAAAGCTTATCTCAAAAGGATCGTGTTTTCCAAGTCGCAAACAGCCCTCAAACCTAACTTTAAATTCGATATTAACAAGGAGGATAATTTAAACAATAGGTTTAAGCCCATTGCTGACCTTAGAACTGATGCCATTTTCTCGGTTGATGATGATGTGATTGTTCCGTGTTCCACTCTGGATTTTGCTTTCTCTATGTGGCAGAGTGCTCCTTCTACTATGGTGGGATTCGTACCTCGTATCCATTTGCTGGATAGCCAGGTTGGTTGTTTCGTTTCCCTTCTTATACTTTTGGTAAGTATAGAGATACTTGTGTTCTAAGTGCAGTCTGGCTAATGAGATGTCCAAAACTAGGGATAAGCATTTAAAATTTTGCTATATATAATCTTCAAAATGTTGGCATTTTTCTGTCTAATTAAGTTGGTAATTGAACAAGCCACATGCTATTGCCCTTCCAATTTTGGGCGCAAATGAGGTTGGGAAATTTTAATATAACAAATCAACAAAAAGGTGGTTCTGTTATTACTAGGTGTTCATTGTATTCCATATATACCAAGTAAAGGTAGTCACCCACTGGTATTCAAAGGTAGTAGATAAGGCGGCAATCAAGCCGAGCCAAGTCGAGTTTTAGCATGTTCAAATTTTGTTCAATATTTTTTTTTTTCCGAGCTCGAGTTTGAAATCATGTTTAAGCTTGACTCATTCAAACTCGAGTCGCTCGAGTTTGACTCGAGTTCAGCTCCTTAATAAATTATAATTCAGCTAAACTCGAGTTCGATTCGTTTTAAAATTCGTTTATAATTTATTAAAATACTCAATATTATAAATATTTATTTCTAATAAAATAATTATAACAAAAATACTTAAAACTAATATAAAAGTAAAAACATTCAATTAGTGAAAAAAAAAATCCAATCATAAAATTGAACATTACATGTACTATAAAGATATTATTCTATCAATTTCTTTTTATGCGTCGTTTCACAAAAATTAAGAAATAATTAATTTCGTTAAGTTTCAAAAATAAGATGATTAAATTATCCTCATTGATTATAGAGTAATGGATAATTTGTGTATTAATTATAGATTAGATAATAAGGATATAATTGAAAAAAATAAATTAAAATCTTATTGGTTTTCTAAAGTGACAGATATTTTAGAAAAAAAATTCATTCAAAAAACGTAATATAAAAATGAATGGAGGGAGTAATTAATAAAAAAAATATTTTTAAAGATTAGAATATTAGATTACATAATAAGGAAATATTAGATTATGTTAATCAGGAATATATATATTTTAGTCAAATTGAATTACTAAAAATTTTATAAGAGTATTAAAATATATTTTTAGGAGTGTCAAAATTAATAATAATAATAATAATAATAATAATAATCAAAATTGTTCACGAGCTTATTATCAAGTTGTTCACGAGCCTATTAATCGAGCATGTTCGTGAACTTATTATTAAGCTGTTCACGAGTCTAATCGTGTCGAGTTTTGCTTTGTTCAAGTTCAGCTCGTTTATTAATCGAGTCTTAAAGTAAGACTCAAGTTTGTTTCATTTATAAAACGAGCCGAAAGCAAACGAGTTTTTATTGAGCCGAACACCGAGTCGCTCGCGAACGACTTGACTCATTTACAGCCTTAGTAATAATTATATTTTTGGGATTTCAGTCCATTGGTGACTATAAAACCTTCAACTCAGGGCCCGTTCGGTATATGTTTTATATTTCTGTTTTTCAAAAATAAAAACAAAAATAAGATTTTAAAAACCAAAATTTGTTTTGGTTTTCTTTTTTCAAAATGTTTATGGATAAATATGAAAGAGATAAAAAAAAAATAATTTTTTTAAAAATGTTTTTTAATACTTATTTTTTTTAAATTTGAAAAAAAACAGAAAACCGTAGTGATACCAAACGCTCTCTCAGTTACTGGTTACTGCTTTTCTTTTATGGGAACCAAAGTTCAAATCCAAGCTAAATGTGACGATTTGTCTAAAAAAGTATTTAATGTTCAAGCATTCTACACTGGTGACACAACACAAGGGATAGTGTTGAACAGAGGAGAATTAGTCCATACTAAATTTGGGGAACCATCCAAATGAGTCATCTTGCAGCCTTAGACCATGATTGCCTCCTTAATTAATCCGACTAGTTATTAGCAAGGCAGCTTATCAGGAGACTTTTGGAAAGTATTTTTGCTTTTCAGAGTATATTATTTTTCTGTTCATGGAAAATTCATTGAGCAGGGTTTAATATGTCTGTGTGGTAGATATGAAAATTCTAAAGCTATTACTTGATTACTCTGCTTTTCTTTGACAATGGAATATGCACATCATAGTTTTCTTGTCTTCGATACATTCATAAATCATAAATAATCTGATTTTACATTTTACTTTTCATCTCTACATAATTCAGAAGAATGGGGTTCCATATTATAAATATGGAGGATGGTGGTCAGTTTGGTGGATGGGTGCTTATA
>CATKHJ011190442.1:0-19893 GCA_949750685.1 Vernicia montana | reverse complement strand
CCAAAATAAAAAAAATGAAACTCAAAATCTTCACATAAATAGTATAAAAACTCATAAAAAATGAAGATTATGAAAGAAATATGAAGAAAAAGAAGACAAAAACAGTTTCAATAAAAAGAAAACAAAAAAATAAAGCAATTTTAAAGAAAAAGAAGAAAAATCGAGCTTCACGATTTTGAAAAAAGAAAAGATTCAGCATTCAGAAAAAGAAGAAGAAGAAAATCATCGAGCATTAAGAAGAAGAAGAAGATCATCAAGCATTAAGAAGAATAAGAAGGAGGAGGAACTGTTTTTAAATAAAACATCGTGTATTTTTTTTTTTAATAAAACGGTGAGTTTTGGACCCAGGTCCATGGTGTAAGGTGGACCTGGGTCCATAATATAAATTGCCATATCATAGTCTCTTACATCACCACTATGGTGAATAATTACCTAACACATTATGTTTAGTTGTGAAATATATCTTAATTCAAATTTTTTTTTTTCCAAATTTTCCCAATTTCCTATTTTTCCAAATCAAATTCAAATTTTTTTTTTTCCAAATTTTCTCAATTTCCTATTTTTCCAAATCAAAACTTTAAAATTGAAAAAAAAAAAAAAAAAAGGGTTTAATTGTTTAATTTTTCAATAAACAATATCACATTGAAAATAATATTTTTTTAAGAGAAAAGTAATAAATATGTGATTGTGATTAATATTTTTTTAAGAGAAAAGTAATAAATATGTGATTGTGATTATATGGATAACTTCATTGTCTTTTCACTTCAATATAAAGATCAAACTTAAAAACTACAAGTAGCAATTATTACGAAACTATTTAATCAAAACATTTTCTAAACTGATATAAAATTTATGTATAATATAATTGTTATTAATTGAAAAACATTTATGTTTTTATTTGAAAAAAAAAAGTTATGTACTCAAAATCCCCAAATGGAAAATCCTTTATTTTCCACTTGGTAAAACAAATGTGGAATAGTTTTCCGAAGCTGTTGTGTAAATCAGGAAAACTTGAAATCACAGATGATTAAATGATAAATTTGGAGTGGGAATTTGCCCAAAAAAAAAAAAAACCTTGAAGTGTGAACGGTGCCGCCCCTTAAGGCTTTTCTATTCAGTTTTTTTATCCTCTACCTCTCAAAACCATAGGAGAGATGCAATCCCCTATTGATCTTGAATAATCAAATAATGCTCAATGTGCAAAAATAAAACTTCAGAGGCCTCACAATGAGTTTTTCCTTGTAATCCCTCTTAATTACTAATTAAATATTCCTCAACAAAACATCTTTCGTCGTGCAAATGACGCTTTCGTCGATGAATAAAAGTCTACACATTAATTTTGTAGGCAAGGTCATAATCTCAATTCTGTTGATATTAACTGCACTGCTATATCAACTAGTTCTAATTGCCAAAACATCAATCCTGTGTCTAGGAATTAGGGCTATCATTGTTGCTCAAGTATCCTAAACTACAAACTCAGCACTCAAAAAACTTCACTTGTGTGCATGTAAATACATCAAAGAAAATCTCCAAGCATATATGCGGATTAAAAAAAAGGAAATAAATAAAATGACCTAATAAACCACCGATCAGTGGCAGAGTTCCACAAAACACTTAACAAAGATTCTCTCCCATCCCATAGAGAGTGTGGATTAAATGAAATTGATGGTCATTCACATTGGCAATACAAAGGACACGGGGATGCATGACCTCATTTTCTTTCTGGGCCCTTAACACTTTTCACCAGAGACTAAAAAGGAGAAGAGCAAAACAGAAATGTTCCTTCTAAACTAACAAGACACTAATGATCATAAACAACTATTTTACTCACAGACTGATACAGCTAACATTTCATGAAACCATAACCCGTGCAATCATCACCTGGGTCCAATTTGCAGTCTCCTTGAGCTGTTCATCATCAGATTGAAGGCACTCTCCAAGGAAATCAACATAGAATGTGTTATCTCTAAACAAAATCTTTGTGTTGGAACCAAGTGCGTCTGCCAGATCACCCATCACTGCAACTGCAGCTTTTGTCACACTCTCATCCCTACAAAACATGGGCATAGGACATTAGAAAGGAAGTGAACACATAAAATACCAACATTATCTAACAGTCAGCAGACCATATAAAGGGTGGAAAAGGGGACAGGATATAGGAAAAAATACCTTTGAGACTCTCTGAAAACCAACTCTATAAACTGCAAAAGATGCCCAGCATGTGGCAACATCACCTCTGGCTTGGAATTTTTGAATCCCTGAAGAATACCAGAATAAGCTTCAAATATGCTACGCTTCAGCTGGTTGCCATAGTCCATCAACTCCTCATCATTGGTATCCATCTGGGCACAAATCTGAGCAGCACTCTGCATCATTGTAATCGCAGACTCAATGTATTTCAAGAATTGATCCCCTATTGCAAGAGCAATGTCACCAAAACAGGAGAATATGGGAGGCTTGACAGCGCGGTGTAGTTCAACACTTTGGAGATCACGGATAAGGTGACTCATGATACCATCACAGTATGGTAAAATCTTGTCATCCATTGCACGACAAATGTCACCAACCACCCCAACTGTGATGGCACAAACCTGGTACTCCTCAAAATTCTGCAAACCCATCTCCAAATACTTGTATAACTCAGGCATATACTTGCCGAACTCTGGCCCAGAAGCATAAGCCAGAGCACCGATTGCAAGCATTGCTTCCTCATGCACAGTAGAGCTTCGGCAAGCCAATACTCTGAGGAAAAGAATCATAATTGGATCTGCAGCCTGGAGTATAATTGATTTGGTCTCATCAGTACTGCTAAGTTTCTGGATGATGACTTGGAGAACACCACAAAGGGAAGCCTGCAAATCTCCTTGCTTCTCCCTGTCATCTGAAGATACAATCTGAAGATCTAGAGTCTGCCCCAACTTGTTCATGATGACTGGAAGCAGCTCCGTAATGATCTGAGATGTTTCCACAATACTGGAAGACCTGATAACCTCATTCAAAGTCTCATATGCAGAAGACCTGAGCTTTGAGTCACCCCCATCTGTACGCTCAGCAGTTTTAAGAAGTTGAGAGATGATGCTGGGAAGGCATGGAGAAAGGAGTGAGGAGCTTGTTCCTGCATCTTCATATCCCTGTGCAAGGTAATAAATTGCCCCACAAACCTTTTCAGCTACATGTGGAGAATCATTGATACTCTCCAGTAAAACTGCCACAATACGGTGGAGGTTCTCTGGAGAGATCACAGAAAAACCATTAGCAGGACTGTGCAACAACTCAAATATTCGACTGAGAGTCCATGCAGTTGTGTCCTTGACATGATTATTTCCATCCTTCATAGCATTAAGCAGAAAATCCAAGCCAGCATTAACAAGTGGGGTAAGCGTGTTAATGCTTGGGCCTTCAAGAATTGATCCAAATGCATATGTAGCCGCCTCACGACAACGCCAATCCGACTTCACTATGTTAGCCTCTACAAAAGGCATTACAATGGGCACAACTGCATTCCCAACAGTTCTAGAAACAAGTCCTAAACATGTCCCACCAGCCATGGATATATTCCAGGTGCTATCGTCCTGATCTTGATCCTCTTCCTGCTTCAACAATGTTTCCAGTAACATAGGAACAAGAGATGGGAGGGCCTTCTCTATGAAGTGAGAATGAACAGGCTCAGAATCCCCAGTTTCACTCCCATATTCTTGAACCTCTATCTCTTCGTCACAGATAGAGCTCCAGAACTCAATTGCTTGGAGGGCTACTGTCTCTTCATCTCCTTTTACTGCATTTGATGTAAGTTGAAAGAGAGTCTGCATATAAGGTTCAAGCACTGTATAGTATGTTGAAGCTATTGAAACAAGACACTCAAAGGCAGCCTGTCTAATCTCCACCTCTTTGGACAAGGCCGTCTCACAGACCACCTTCATGATGTAATTTCTCTCCATCTCATTATCAAAGTTGGTCTGTGCAAAATCCAGGGCATTATATAAAGCCTTTGTTGCTGCAAGGCGGATCTCAGGACCATGTTGAGCGAGGTTCATGCCTTGGACAACTGCAGTCAGAACAGAGTTCACTTCATCTTGTACAAGGTCCTCATGGGATATCTCCTCACAAACATATCCAAGAGTCTCAAGGGTTGCCTGCTTTAATGCTGCAGGACTATCTTGCTGAGTCATATTGTTAAGCAACGATCCAATTAATTCAGGCCACTGCTTCCGGGGAATCTCAATGGAAGCAACTTTGGCAATTACTTGTGCAGAGGTATGTCTTGCCTCCTGTACGGATGAGGCAAGAGTTCTCAATAGCAAATCTTTGATTTGAGATTTAATAGAAATTTCAATTGCCATCCATTGTTGGACAAGATGTTCTTTTCTCATGGCCTCTTTTGCATCCAAAGAGTTCTTAAGCACAATACCAGCCAACCGCCGCGATTCATTGGGTTTTTCATTGTTTGCAAGCTCAACTGAAAGGGCTAGAAGGAAATGAGGCAAGTTCTGCTCTTGAAACTGTCTGAGATTAGCCTCTGCCTCATTTCGAACTTTTGAGTCCAGTGATTGGGCAGACAACAGAATCTGAGTGATCTCCATTGTCATTTCCTTTCAACACTGCAATAAAAGAAATATACAAAATTCTATAAATGAAAATACTTAATAGTAAAAAATGCACAAACATTATCAAATTTAACAATTCAAAGAAACATTCAAATTGGAGAATTATAGAATCGATAAAGAGGCAAATAAGTAAATAGATTAGCAATAAATTATAAATCCCACGTCATATGACCAAGAGAACATAATTCTATCTCTAAATAATAAGGAATTGCTCAATAAGAATAAGACTAAGCCAAAAGTAAACTGAAATTCAATGCTTGCTTTCTACAAAAGAATAAACTAACAAAGGACGTTTAGCACTGTATAAATCAAAGATGACAAATGAAAATTAAATGTTTCAATTTAGGAAAACTAGAGAAAACAGCATCAAGTTACCAAAATAATTAAAAATAATATAGAAGTGCTGCTTGAAAACTAATTATACACGGAGAAAAAGTGTTTTGTCCAAAGAGACGTTCCTCAAACAATCACATAATACCAGCAAGCAAGGTTAAGCCCTCAAAAACTATAAACTGTCCTCAAACAAAAACAAAAACAAGAAACGATCAATAGAAGAAATAATCAGGAACCAGATCTTTTAATTCAAGGAAGAGAAGTAAACCCTAGAAGTCATAAATTCCACTGAGGCACCACAAATCATCAAAAGCAAAACCACAAATAAGCAAAATTATTACAAATTAGAGAAATAGATGTCTCTGTAAGCCATATATAGAGATTAAGATTAGATTAGAGAAATACCTAAAAATGGGAAATCTGAAAGAGCCCAGAAGAAGACCAAAACCCCACTGAAGATGATGTTTCTCACACTCTCTGTGCTATTGGCGAGGGAAAGGAAACGGAGACAAACGAGAGGGATTAGCGATTGGGGAGTTTAGGCTTTGAATCTGAGGAGTTTTTTGAGGGGGTATTATATAACCTATTTCGAATGCTTAGAAGAAGCGGGAGGTAGGGATTTTCTCAGAAAAACAAACGGGCAGGGTTTTTGTGGCTGCCCGAAACTGACCGATAACGCCGACCCCGAAAAACCCTAGATTTTTGAAATCTCCCACGTGTGTGTAATGCCTCACACGTTTGGACTTCTAACGATCAAAAATTTTATATTTAAAATTTTTCTATTGGGTGGATTGGGCTTTTTTGGAATGATGAATTTCTAGCCCATCATTGACTCGAATAGTTTTTGTAGAAAACAAATATAAATATTAAATATTGTTTAGAATGATTTATTTTTTGAAAGTATTGTTTAGAATGATTAATCAAAATTTAATCTCTGCACTCCATTATTTTGTACCATCCCTCACTCCATTCATCTCTTCCTTTCTTATACTCACCATTTTCATTGAAATTTTTATGTAAATCAAAGAAATTTAGGAAATTTTTGAGTTTTTATTATAAAAATTAATAAAAAGAGAAAAAAAAATATATTATTTGTGAAATAAAGCAAAAAAAATGGAATTTTATTCTAAGAATTGCATTTCATTCCCAGTTTCTAAGAATTTAACCAAATATGTCATTAAAGTACTATATAAACACAGATGTAGTTCAAAAATAAATAAATAAACACAAAAAGATGAGAAAATTTATAACTGTAAATTAAATATATTTCTTTACATCACTAAAAGGTCTATTAGTTGAACAATGTTTCTTTTGCTTTGCAGTAGAAAGTGGCTGCTCATTTGGTGAGACTTGCCTCACAGGGCTCTTTACACCACATAACTTGTGCTTCATGCGCCAGGGGAACAAAATTTCTAGACCACAACCTTTATGAGAAGACTCTGAAGAATATGATCCCCCAACTGTCTGTGAAGTGTACTCCTCTGCATAATTGCTGCAAAAATAAGGAAGCTTCTTGTTCAAATTCTTCGACGATGCATATAATACAGATGATGCAGCTAATGCAGTAGCATCAGGAAGGAATCGCTCCATCATGAAATTTGGAGAATTACTTTCTCTAGACTCCACACTCTCTAAATTTAGCCTATCCAATCTGTGATCATCCTCAGCTTTTTGGACAATGTCTATTGCTTCTGTCAATGATAGCACCTCTACAGCGTCTGAAAATACATCGTCATCATCTTCGTCATCATCATTATCATCAACATCAGCATCGCAACCATCATCATGATCATGAATATTAATAACATTTGTGCTTGCCTTTTTCTGCGGCTGCCATCTGCATGGTGGGAGCCTAGGACGAGGAGTGTCTCCATCATTGATGTCATTTCTCTCTGTGTTCTTTGGCTTCCCAGGAGCTTGTTCCCAGCAAAATGGAATTCCATTACTTGTATGCTGCGAAGTGATTCGTGAGTTCGTTCCAGGGCAACCACCAAGTCGTCTAGTTGATAAGAGTGGCAAATTGAAGTCAAGCTTTCTGGGGCAATTCGGATTCATAGCTTCTTCCCTTGCTTCATCCATATAAGCAGTTTCATTCCTGCAATAGACTGTCAATGGAGAAAAAAAGAGGGAAAAGTGGAGACCTTTAGAGGAATGAAGAAATGTGATAAAAGGTGGTTAGATGATATTATCAGGAAGCAGTTGAAACTATATGTATCTCGTGCAAACCATTACAACTTTTCTTCTACTTTATTAATGCTCACAGGTAAGGCAGAAAAGACTCCTAAACCAGAGATTGAAAGAGACAAGTTCTACTTCTACTTCTACTTCAAAAAGGAGTTATTTCTAATAATTATGAGGCTGACAGTAACGCAGCCTCTTTCAACCTACTTTTCCACTGCTAAATGAAGAACTAAAGTATTAACTCAAGAATATAATTCCTGCTAGGAAAAATTTAAAAAAATATATAAAAATAAAGTATATACAATGAGAAATAAAGAGCTGTGTGAATTAGGTGTATTTCAAGAGTAATTGCTATGTAGGAAAATTGTGAAGATCATAAATCAATTCAAAGAACAGTACAAGAAAAGTTACAATACATCATAAACAGCTTCGCCAATAAAGAAAAAAAAACAATTCATCTGTAGACCTCTAAAAGGGACAGACTTTATCACAAGCTGCCATTTCATGTACATGTTTGTTTTGACTGTGGTACTTCCATTACAATCTTTTACTGAAGTGGAATGTTGGGGAATAACAGCAAAACCAGTCTGCCGCACTTATATCATACATTAATCTCAACATATAATTTAAAACATTTATATATATATTTACATGCTATCTCACTCTCTACTTTTCCTTTTCCCTCTTTTCCCATAAATCCAAGTTCTTTTTTTCTTTCCTATAAAACTGCTCTGGCACATCGGGTCCCAATATTCCTAGAGAGAATCCAAAAAGATACTTTGCCGCGACAAGCACTGGCCCTTCTTGTACCAAAAGCAAAAAAAACAGTTGGCAACTATGGTATTGCCCACATACTGGAGATATGATGTCCATAATGGATTTCTGATCCTCACTTTTGTTCTTCATTAGCCCGCTGCCGTGCTTTACTATAGAGATCAATGGTATCACCATGGGTGGGATCAAGGCAGAGGGCAGCTTCACAATCTCGAAGGGTGGAGACATTATCACCCATTGATTCATAAAATGCAGCACGAAGATGTAGCAGCTGTAAGTCCGGCTTGAAGATAATGGCTCTCGAAAGCTCTGATATGGCCTCAGTTTCTTTGTGGTCATCCATCAAAACTGAAACGAACACAGTATCAGTATTAGTTAGTTCACACACATGTATTCCCTAGGTGAGTTCAACCACAAGCTGAATCACAATTACAAAAATTTTAGGGGGCGTTTGATATCACTGTTATTTTTTTTTTTTTTTTCAAATTTCAAAAAAATAAGTAATAGAAAATATTTTTAAAAAAATTATTATTTTTATTTTTTTCATATTTATCCAGAAATATTTTGAAAATAAAAAATAAAAAACCAAAAATAATAAATTCTAATTTTTAAAATTTTATTTTTATTTTTAAAAAATAAAAAACAATATCGAACGGACCCTTAATTTACAATCATTAGCATAGAGATATTCAATTTCCAACTAAACTTCAAGTGGAAAAAAACAATACAACCCATTTCTTTTTTTTTTACTAACTTCAAGGCAAAAATCAGGTGTCCAAATTTTCTATTTGTATCGTTTTGCACATATTATTCAAATTCATTTCAAACTCTGACTGAAACAAATAAAACAAATAAGACGCTGACTCTGCCTACTTAACACATGTAACAAGCTTCCTTCCCAGACCGATTCATTTTTTAATCTATAGTCTAGATAAAATTTGATCTAACAAGTCACAACTTAAAATCATGTAGCCATTCTAGTCACTCAATCTCTACCAGACCAAAGGCATTAAAAAACCATTTGCTCCAACCTTCCAAGGCACAGGGGATGCTTAGACGCCCAACCTGACATCAGGGCTCAAATAATGAGACTAGATTTGCAACTGTTAAGCAGCCACAAAATCCTCTTCCAGTCATAATAACATCATGTACGACTTATCTAAGATTTAACCTGGAAGAGACTGCTTCCTTCCATACATAAATTTGTGTCACTGAATCTAATATTTACGCAGATGAAATATGATCTAATGGTCACAACTTAAAATCAAATGGTCATTCTAATCAAGTACTTTGCTAGATCATAGGCATTAAAAAATTATCCTATAAGCACCAACCTTCAAGAAGTAGGAGGTGCTTCAAAGCCCAACCTGACACAAGGCTCAGATAAGGACCATAACATAAACAACTGTCAAGTCTAATTACTTTCAACCACAGGCAGAAATGACATAGTTATAGGATAATTTTAATTGTCTTTTAAAATCATATAGTCATTCTGAAGCAATTTTAACCATGACCCAAACAACTATTTCTGACAGAGATAAGCCCAACAAGATCAGGAGTTTAGGGTCATAGAATAAGCCAGTTCTGGAGCATGGATCTCACTCAAAAAAAAAACCTTAGTTCCCAAATTATCCTACTAGAATTAATCACATTTTAGCTACATCTTATGCAAACACGAACATATTCGAGAAAAAAATAATTAATAATAATTAAAAGATCAAGTAGCACACATGACAGAATGGTTATTCTATGAGTAATTCAATGAGTAATTCAGTAACGTATCGAAGATTAAATACAAATTCCACGTAGAAAGCCCTGAAGAGTGTTAGCAAAAACAAAACAAAGACAATTGAGTGAACCTCTAATTACTACTCAGATAATAGTTACATGGCAGGCACTGCAAATCTAAACCTGTCCACTGACTCAGATGTGAAACCAAATCTTTAATTTCATTAGATATTTTTTTGCCAAATAAACCATGAAAGGCCTTTTACTCAATTACATCTAAAGCAACCTCATGGAACATCATATCAGTGATTCCAGTGATGAAACCAAAAGAAGTATCGTAAAGCACTTGACAATAGTTTAATAACTATTGAGCTGTTTCTAAAATATTACCTTATCTATTATAAGCAAACATGCTGAGGCATGGTGCAATTAATTGTTAGCCACACTTCTCTTCTAAAGAGAAGCCACATAGTCAAATTCCACCTCCTCCAATGTTTTTTCCTCAAAGAAAACGAAGGAAAAGTAGCAAACAACTTATTTGACATTTTCATTGACAGTACAGAATTGACCATAGTTGTTAGTGTGCATTGTCACAATCCCAAAGATTAACAAACAAGATCCCAAAGATTAACAAACAAGGGAAATTGCACAAAAGTCCAACATCCAGGACATAACTCCATTGTGGTACGATTATTGCTCAACAGGTGAACAGCAATGTTGATCGCATGGTAATTTACCGACTAGAGGCATTACTTTTACATGGGTGACCAAACATTGTCTGCATTTCACATCTTCTATATAGCTCATGGCTACAATAATTGTACACCTCATTCTAGAATATAAAGATTGCAGAAATTTGAAAAAAAAATCCAGAAAAGCACAAATGTAATCCAGCATAGCAGGTATAATCATAGAAAGAGTGAAGATAAGAAATGACAAGCGAGCATATCGACTCACAGTATTATAATGATCTATCACCTATGTATTTCAGGTGCTTATGGCCCATGCTTCCCATACCAGTATTTTTTCCCCTATCTAATTAAAAATACATTTCCTCCATGATAACTAATGTTTGACATTTCCAGATGACAATAGAGGATCCTTAACTAAAGACCTAACTTGCTCTAACTTGACAGGAAAAAGAAATATTCAACAATTGAATTAGTTGATTCAGTCATCCCAACTAATGATCTGGAATTAGAACAAGATTTAAGGATTCTCAGTCAAGCATTAGAGCATCTCCATAGCTTAAACAACAAAAGCATAACTGATTCAGCACAGAGCTCATATTGCCACAGATGTATAATGCTAAAGAGCAACATAGAATTATCTTAAAGAAATCTGATAGAAACCATATGACTTACCCGCTGCCCTGTATCTGTATGGGTATGTCCGCAAGGGATCTAGTTGTGTTGCCATACTAAGATCACTCTTTGCCATGTCACGATCACAGTACTCGGAACGCTTTTCATATGCAGATGCATTATTCCTGGCTTTTTCTATCAGTTTTGTCATCTCATCATATGCAGCTTTGCGCAGATTTTTGAGATGATATACACGTGCCAGTCCCTGATGTGCTCTTGTATGCTTGATATTGAGTGCATTCATGTAACAGTCAGCAGCAAGATCCAGCTTATCACAATCAACATAGACACTCCCTAGATTATTCAGCGCCTACACAACAGCAAAATCATCCCAATTTGAACAATATTCAATACATTCATAATAATAGAATTGCTTCAAAGTTGGCACTCACTTGTCCTTTCCGGAGGCCATCTGAAGGGCATCTAAGAGCTTCCTCCAGAAGTTGAATAACATACTGTGACGACTCAGAATCAAGACTTGAATCTGCTAAGGCATATGCCTTCAGAAAAAAAGCTTCAAATGATCTCTGAATTGAAATGGACTCCTCAGCCTTAGCAAGGGCTTCTTCACGGTGGCCAGTGTCATACAAAATCCATCCTTCATAAACTAGCCTTTCATGCTCAGAAGTAGAATAATTTCTTGCCAACCGCAGACTACGCATTGCAGCCTTTTGACAATTTAACCTACAAAGAGAAACAACAGGATGAGATAAATAAGAATCAGCTCAAAAACAAGAATAGACACATAAATAAATAAGAATCAGCCCAGAAAAAATGAGATAAGAAATACAAAATCCTTATGGTATCCTGGAACTCTATTCCACATAATTAAATGCAAGTACATTATACACACACGGACACCTTTCCCTCTTTTATTATTGCTGGATAATAATCAAAAGTGGATGCTCATGAGAAATTGGTCCAGGAAAGTACAAAATGTTAAGAAACAAAGAAAACCTCCAATAATCTATAAAGATCACACAACACAAATATAAATCATAAAGTGACTTATAGTATGTATTGCATCTGTGTCCGCGCGCGCGTGTAATAACAATGAAACCATATTGAGCAAAAATAATAATAAATGTTTTAGATGCCAGGCAAGAGGGAAAGTTTCCACCAATTACCAGAAGTTTCCAAGATTGCTTCAGCCATAACAACCATTCATCATAAAAGATAATTCTTTTCCTACAAATTTTCTATCATTTCTTCACATTAGAATTTAAATACAAATTCCATGAAGAAATGTCTGCCATTTCCTAGATATTGAGAATTGAACAAAGGTTGGTCCAAATGCTACTTCACTTAATAAAACAAAGAAGATGGAAACTAGAGATAAGGAGAAAGTGAAAAATATTCTTAAACAGGACAGACGATGTTAAACGGGTCAGAGTCGTCAGACCTCATGAGGACTGATTTAAAACTCAATTGTTGGTTTGCAATATAGACAGAGCAGAAAGCTGCTCCCTCACATACTTCTATGTAACACCAAATGGCAGCATAAACTTCACATTAAAAGATTATTCCCCTCCTGGTACCTGCCTTATAAAGAGATGTGATCTACACTTCATAAATAATCAGAAGGATAACATATTCATTGCAGTATCAAGAAACGTTGAACAACACACCAAGAGTTTGAAGTCCTCGCTTAATTTTCATACATGGCAGGAAGATAGTAATGGACGTTGCAGAAAATAATCAAATAAAGAATCAAGGAAGAGCTATTAGCAGCATCAATGTCTAGTTCGCAGTATCCCACACTTGTATTCATTTTTTCAATCCTTTCCTAATAGTTACTTCTCTACCTACTCCACATCTACTTAATTTTCGTCTGGCATAAAAAAATAATAAGAAAAGAGGGCAGGAGGAGAGGGATGGGATGGGTCAGGATGTATGTTTTGACTTTTTAACTATCAGCTTTAGTAATGAGAGTTCCATGCATCACATGTGTAGTTCACTTGATAGACATGCGCACTACACCATCTTAACGCAGGGCAATTTACCATCACAGTGAATTTGGAAACTAAAATTCCAAATTTAATTGAATTTAAAAGTAATTCTCAATTTAAGGTGATTTAGAATTGAAAAGTTAAATTATCAAAAAAAAATTTGGCGGAAAAGAAAATTTTCACAATAAATTTTGACGGAAAGATCTTCACAATTAAAAATTTCAAAACATCATAAAAAATTGACGGAAAACATAAAACTCAAAAAAAATTGGCGGAAAATAACAAAAAAAAATTGCTGAAATTGGCATAAAAAGTGAGCTAAAATGATTGTCCCAAGTCAATTTCCGCCATTTTTTTTTGGGGTTTTTTTCAATTTCTGCCAATTTTTTTTAGGTTTTATGTTTTCCAATTTATTTTTTTTCCAATTTCTGCAAAAAAATATTATAAAGAAATTATTAATTCCGCCATTTTTAATTGTGAAGTTTAAAATATTAGAACCCACAAACTTTCTGCCAAAATTTAGTGTGAAAATTGTCATTTCTGCCAAATTTTTTTTAATATTTTGACTTTTCAATTCTAAATCACCCTGAACTGGGAATAAATTTTAAATTCACCTAAATTTAGAATTTTAGTTTCCAAATACACTAAATTGGTAAATTGCCCCTTAACGCAAGGGTGCACTGTTTGTAACATAATGTTTCAATTATTAACTTTACCATTCTGTTATAAACGCAATGCTGGAAGATATACATTTCTGAAATAGCAAACAATGACAGAAGCTTTAGATATCAGATGTTGTCAAGTTGAAGCATCTTGCTGCACAAAGATGAAGTCACAGCATACAAATGCCAAAAGTACAAGATCTTTAGCTCTTTAGAACAACATCAAAATATCACAAGATCTTATAGATCTAACAAAATATTATATCTAAGCAGTAGAAACACAATAATAAATGCAGCTAAGCAAAGCATTAATAAGGCATATGAATGCACACTTACCTTAAAAGGAGGAGAGACTGCCGAAACCGTAAAAGGCTCTTTCCTGGGTCATTTGCTAACATATGATGTACAACAGCTAAGGAGCCTATATCATCAACAGATGACCACCTATCATAAAGTTGCATCCAGCAATCAGCCTGACTCCACTGCTGGACAAGAGGACGCAATAGGTCTACCAAGCGATCACCATGCATCTTTCCATGAAACATCATGTAATTAGGGTCCAAAGTCAAGAGTGCCCGGACATCTCTCAAAGCTCCATCATAATCCTCCAAAGCAATTGAAATCCAAGCTCGTAATTCAAGGCAATCAGGAGAGACCTTGAAACTGATTATTTTGTTGAGCTCTGAGATTGCTGCACCAAGTCTGTTCTCCTGCACCAACAAAACAGCCCTGTACTTGTATGGAAAAGAAAGCGTTGGATCCAATTCAGTTGCTTTGTTCAAATCCATCATCCTCTCCTTCCCAACACAATACAAAGACCTCTCCTGATACAACCATCCAACTCGTTTATAATCAGAAGCCAGTGAATTCATCATCTTGTATGCTGAATAATTGTGGCCACGTTTGTACCTCGCCCTTGCAACACCAACTGATGAATAAACATGACCAGCCTCAACTGCCGCTTCAAACCAATTCTGGGCATCTTTATATTCCTTCCTTTCAAGCATCACAACACCTAATTGATGATAAGCAAGTTGTTTCTGCCAACTTTCATTTGCACAATCTCCCAACCTCTCCAAAAGCATCACTGTTGAATTGGATTTCATGTCTTCTTCCATAGCAACCTGGCTCAAGAAGAAATACAACAAAAACGAAGCATGCCCAACCAAAGCCAATCTCTCCATACCCTCTGAACTACAAAACAATTTCATCACATTAGAATTGTGTATTGAACTCGGCAGCTCTCTCAAAAACACCTGTAAACAAGCAGCTACTAAAAGATATGCAGTCTCCTCTAATCCTTGCTCAATTAGCACAATTGCGTCCTCCATGTCAGAAACCCGAGATGCCAAATAAACATCACAAGCTGACTTCATTTCCTCACAACAAAATATGTTTGCCAAAGAAAGAAGCTCTAATACAATATGCAGATCAAAAGACCCTAATCTTTTCGTCCTACTAAAAATCTCCACCGCTCTCATTCCTTCTGTCGATATCCCATTATGGGAGAAATTTATCTTCTCTCTCCTTGATTCCGTGAAACCACCATACAACATTGTTTTAAACGGTATTGAAAGCGAAGCAATATTGTATCTCACACATCTAATCTCATCATCACCAATGCAAAAGGACATATCACCATCTTCATCGGAAGTTGAACATTCCTCGTCTCCCATCGAAATATCATCATCGCATTCCCCTCTAGGAGACCTTGAACACATACAATGATCATTTACCGATTCAGGATCGTAACCGTGCACCAAACAAGCCATAGGGCATTCTAGAATTCTTCCACAACAATCCATGGCTGATGTACCAGTAAGCTCATCTTGTCTCCTCTCGAATCTTAACCACGAGGCGAGCACGATTTTCGAGTGTACATCGACGGAGTGCTGTCTGGTCGCACGGAGGCTCCGCCGGAACATTTTCGGATCCAATAAGCCCCGAAATATCGCGCATTGCTGTAAGTACACCGCGGATTTCTCGAATTGGGGACTATTCTCAATTCTACGATATACATCCGCTAGGGTTTCAACAAAATCAACATACCTGAGGCAAGAATCGATCTGCGGCTCCAGGAGATCGGTATCGGGGAGACCAGCCGGTAGTAGATTTTCAACTAAGAAATTATTTGTGCTTTGATTAGGCGATATTTGGCGATTCGTTTTGACTCGAATGGAATTGACTCTAAGGTCCTGGAGGTGTTGTAGAAACTTTTCCCCGACACTACCCAAGCCGGCACCACCGCCGGGATTAAGAGCATAAACCTGGGTGCCTTTACACCCTTCCATGAACTTCAAGCTACGCATTGCAGTGAATATATTATTCTGCATAATTTAAAAACTTTCCCAAAAATTTGAAAATTGGAGGTTAGTTCAACGATCTGGATATTTAAAAACTAAAAATATGTGAATATTTTCAAAAATTAAAGAAATGCAATAAAAATTACCTTTGAAGCCTGCAAAAACCACCACCGTATACAATGAGCGAGACAGAGAGAAATGAGGAAGCAAAAACAATTTATTTCAGAAGAGAGAGAGGCAAGTGAGACGATGGTAGATGCAGGCCAAAGTCAATAGAATTTTATAGGATTTTTTTTTAATTTTCCCTAGAAAGAGAATTTTTTAACAGAATGAAAAAAATTTCTGTGTTTTGGCAACAAGAAAGATTGACGATGATGATGAGATGGAGGTGGCCGTTGAAACGGCCACTCTCTCTCTCTCTATCTCTCTCTTGACTCTCTCTTCTTTCTCTTTGGTAGCTACTAATTGTGTCTGGCTATGATATGATTGATGTTTAATTTCGTTATTTTATTAATAATTATTTTATTATTATTATTATTTTTTATTCTTACGTTGATAAATTTTCTATTCTAATCAAAGACTTTTCTATTCTCTCTCTGTTAGTATCGTTTGCATGTATCATACTCCGGTAGAAGAGGAGAGCCGCTAATTCAACTTCATCCTTGCCTTCTACTGCCTTTCTCCTCCTCCTCCTCCTCCTCCCCCTCCCAGCTTTTACTATGCCTGTTAATTTTATTATTATTATTAATTTATTTTTATTATTTTTATTTGTTGAATAAATAATTATTTATTTTCTAAAATTTACCTTAATTATCGATGCCATCCATTTCTTTGAAAAACTAATTAAAGTCTTAAATATTCATATTTTTTTTTTAAAACTTTAAATTTTCACAGTAAAATTACTAAACTAACCCTCATATATATGTTTCATAAACTTTAATTATGAATTTACAATTTTTTCCCTAAACAATTGAAGAACACAAATAATTCATTAAGGGGAATTTGAACTTTTCCAAGAGTTTAAAAAAACTCTAAACAAACTTGCTAAATTTAATGAAATGCCATCAGTCCCATCTTCCCCTTCACGTGGGGCACAACCAATTTCAACACTCCCTTCTTCATCTCATATTATCATCAGCGATGTGTCTACGCGGAGACTCAGAGTATCATCCGTCTCACGAATGTCAAAGCCTTGGTGGGGTCCATATCCAAAGCCTCAAGAGGCAGAGAGGTAAGGATTGTCCACGAATTGGTCCACCATATTAAGTACTTGGCTTAGGCTCCTACAGTGCTACTTGGCCGAAATGGGTTCGCCAACTCTACGTGATAAAATTTTTAGGGAATTTACTGGATTACTTTATTCATAAATTAACTTAATAAAAATATATATCAATTAATGATATAATATAAAATTATAATATTATTTATTAATATTTTTTATTTTTATTTTTATTAAATTAATTTATAAATAAACTGATAGATTGAATTTACCTATAAATTTTCTCTCTCCCTCTATATTTACATAGTCTTCCCTCTGTTTCTTAATAAATTACGTTTTGAGAGTTTAATTTTATACCATATTATTTGATGTTTTCTTTTTTTCAATGTACATTAATTTTTTTTTTTTAAAATTATATCCTTATTTATTCTTTTCCACTTCAGTTAAAACTTCTTTTTATTCAATAAAACTTTCTATATAGTTTAAAGGTAATACAATCTATTTAATTATGTAGTAATAATTATTTAACATATTATTAATTTTTGTATAAAAATTTTAAATAACATTTATTTAGGAACGGAGAGAGTATAATAAAAAAAAATGCAATCAAAATCTGAATTCAATGCCCAAATAATTTTGTTTGATCTTATATTTTAGTCGTTTAAAAGGGGATTAGGTTGAGGTTTAGGTTGAGGGCGTACCGGGTGTGCTGGAAGTAAGGTTTCATTGTCGATGATTGGTCGGCCGTGATTGGTGTTTAAACAAATATGTTATTTAGATAAAACCATAACCCAGCGTATTTCTTAGGTAAAAAAAAATTATATGTTTGAAAATTATTTCTTGTTTTGACTAACATAAGATGATAAAAATTTAAATAAATTATTATTTGATCAATAATATTTGATTAAATTAACAAAATTGACTCTTTTTAAAAAATTAACTAAATAATGCTTGAAGTTTAATTCGTAAATTAAATAATCATTCTTTTCAAATTTTTATTAAATTATGTTAAAAAATAAAAAATAAATAAATTTATAATACCCAAAAATAACCTTCAGATCTCTCTTTCCCATTCTTATTGAAATGGCACACGTACTTTGACTGCATAACTAAAACTAATTAAGTGCAGCCACAATCCCTGAATCAACAAGAGCCTCAATCAAATCAAGGGCACAAGTCTCAGAGGCAAATTTAATCAAGAGCACCATTACTCCTCAGTCCTCCCCATACCCAAAGGCCTGAACCCAAAAGGGTCCCTCACACAACCAACTTATCCTCTGTCACAAACACCATAGAATAAGCCCCTTCTAATTGCTTGCATGCATCAACAATCCTTACAAAAAAAGGCCTAGCCTTTGAAATCGCAAAAAAATGCAAAACAACCTCAGTATCAGAACTAGCGTTAAAAATTGAACCATTATCTTCAAGCTTATAGTTCACTAAATTCCCATTGTGGGCAACCCCAACAGACCCAAACCGGTACCCAACATGGTACCACTCTCGCGAATCTTACTGGTGTTGAATTCAAATTTTCAACCCCAAAATCTAACTCAGGCTTCCAGCCACTGGAACTTGAGCCATCAGTAGCTGGTTTTGGAGCAATCGACCGAAAATCTAAGCGGTGGAAATTTAAAATTTTGGATGGAATGACTGCTTAGGCAAGAATTTTTCACTTAATTGAAGGATATAAAATTCAAAAATTATTTAATTAGTTTTTGAAAAAACGATGGATGATATTATTAATTAGATCACATTTCAATAATTAAATAATAATTTTTTCTAAAAATTTTAGATGAAAAAATATTTAATTAACAGAAAAATATCATAGACTTTTTAATTAATTTTAAAAAATTGAGGGATGATAATATTAATTTGATTAAATGTTAAAATAATAATTTACCCTTATTTATTTATTTATTTTTTCACTCTGGCTCAATTCGATTTCGATCTATCAACCCTCATATGTCTCGCGCTTATTGCGGCACGCAGAGAGACATCCAATTGTCTCATTTTCCACCTTCGCTTTGCAGAGCGTGAGCGTTTTATGGATAACAGTTGGCACATTATTTTGTTTTTGTTTTTTTTTTCTATAAAATCTTATTTTACATTTTACTAATAATTTCTCGTTCCCTTTTTCAAAATTTCAAAAACAGTGTAGAGCATCAATGATATATATATATATATATATATATATATTTTTTTTTTTTGGCCAATGGCATCAATGATATTATTGGTCAGCTCAAAAAATAATATTCATTTTTATTTTGTCAAGCAGCATCATCTCCTCTGAAAGAAAACATTTGAAAAACAATATCATAAATTTGATTCAAAAATTAAATTTTGACTGGTAATGTTAATATTAATAGCATTTTTTTTAATAATAGATAAATATTTTTAAACAAGATGAAAATAATCAACATTTAAATTTCTAATTTTTTATATTATAATTAGATTATTTAATTTTGTAAATTTGATAAAGTAATAATAATTAAATTAATTAATTCAATTTACAATGTTAAATGATTCAATTAATTTGAATCACAATTTAAATATTAAATTCATAATATAATATAATAATTTTGAGGATCAATTTGACTTTTTAATTTTTTAATTGATAATTTTTTCTTACAATTATAATTTAGATAAAATTATAACTAAATTTTCAAATTATGATAGAATTGACAATATATATATATATATATATATATATATATATATATATATATATATATATATATATATAAATATATATATATATATATATAAATGTAAATAA
>CATKHJ011190085.1:0-11523 GCA_949750685.1 Vernicia montana | reverse complement strand
TATATATATATATATATATATATATACACAATAGGGGTCAATGAATAATAATATATATGTGCCTAGAATAAACGTTACCAAGGATCCAGAACGAAATGATAGAAACAATACAGTATAGTAACAATAATAAATATCGTAATCGGTATAGAGTCATAAAAGGACAATAACTTCTCCTTTTAAAAAATGAACATATGCTTGGCCGAGCATATGTCTAGGGTTCATAGCCCTCTTTACGTAGGCCATTGATAATTTTGATTCTATTAGCTGAGTTATCGGTGCACATGGTCTAATGAATTTTTTTTCATTAGTAAAGACATTCTGTCATACGTGGTTTAAGGCTCGATCATGGCTTAGTGAGTACAGTAGCAATCGGTTGGCCCAATGGCCTCTTGTTAACAATCAAACAGTAATCAATAACTTTAAATTCAATAGGAAGGCTTACTAGCAATGAATCATTATGGCTTTTCGATATTCATATCTTAATGAACAATGATAATAACAATAATAGTAATAGTAGACACTGTGCAATTTAGGTCAATGAACATATTTAACAAAAATAATTCATGGTAGGTTACCACGCACTAATATTTTTCATAACTCACCTCAATTGCTAAAAATCCTTTCAATAAAGCTTAATCACTAATTTGCACCAGGCTCAGTATTTCCTTGGCTCAATAGGATCACAAATCTACTTTTGTTCTAAACAAGACTCTTCTAAAGAAGAAAAGAAGAAAGAACTTGGATCTATGGTTATACTTGAGATCTTGTGGTTTCTCGAAAGAAATGAAAGAAACCAGGTCTGGATCTAGAGATCTGAAAGAAAAATGAAGAACTTATGTTTGACAAGAAAGTATAAGTGTTAGGTGAGATCTGTATGGTCTAGATGTCCTTATATAGAGAGAAAAATGAATATAAAAATCATTATGGCCGACATATTATTCATTCGTAAGTAGCTTACAACCTAAGCCATACAATGTCATACAATTCCAAAGCAGTCATAAACAATAACTTAAACTCGTCTATTCACTGTCTAACACTATTTGATATCGAGTCTATTAGTTACAGGCATCTATCAGCCTCGATACCGAGCTTTTTAACTCGTCTCGCTTGTATTGAGATCCTCGCTCGCTTCGCTTGCACCAAGCTCCCTTATTTGCTTCGCTTATACCGAGCTTGTCAACTCACTTTGCTTGTACTGAGCTCGTCTTCATCCTCAATAACTCGCCTATCTATTCATCGAGGCTTCATTCTCTTTAGCGAAGCTCATCTTTATAATCAAACATCGTTCTTACCATCGAAGCTTCGCCTTATAATCGAAGCTCGTCCTTACTATCAAAGTTTTATCCTCGACATCTAAGCTTCATCTTCGAAGACAACATCTTTACATTCTAACTTTTAAACATTCATAACTTAAAAAATGCATGCGATAATCGTAAAGAACATTCACAATATGTAACGAAATTTGACTTTTCTCTATGTCTGAAATTCTTATAAATTTAATTTATTATAACGTTCATTTAGAATGTGTAAAGAACATGATCTTGCTCTCTATTTGAAATTATAAAGTGTGAGGTCTCGCCCGAGCCTGGTCTGGTCCGCTAGGAATTAGAATGCTCTTTTGAACTAAGTCTCACGATTAAAGTGACTATTGCTTTATTTGGCAAATTAACTCTTTAAATTGGAAAATAATTTTGGGAGTCACCACCTTAATTTATTTTTAATTGAAAAAATATAAGGTAAAGACCTATTGATTGACTCCATTTAATTTGCTTTTTAGAAAATGCATTAGTCTTTAAAACCAAAGAGGATTTGGAAACTAAGTTTTTGGTTTATTTTGAAAATGATTGGCTTGGCTTAATGATATAAAAATAGCTTGATGAAAATAATTTCATGAATAATTAAATAAATGGAATGACAATTATAAAGATGAGTGACAAGACATATAAATAAAAAGGAATAAAAATAAATTAACAAAATTATTAAAATAAAAATTAAATAAATAGGAGATATTTTCTCTAGCCCTTATAGGTACTAGGAAAATCATACATTCCCCAAAATAAGAAAGTGATAAGAAAAAGAAGTTGTTTGTTTTATTTTGGATTTGCCACTTGGAATAAGTGTAGGCACACTTGTTTTTGAGAATCAAAATCCACGCAATTCTTACATTTTACAATGGAGGGTTTGTTTAATTTATTTTTGATTTTATCATGTCTTAATGATTTAAAAGAATATGCTTTACCTTAAAGAAAAAGGGAAAATGTGTTTTACTTTGGTTCTCTTTGAAATCGGAGGAGGACGTCGAAACGCCTTATCGAATTGGAGTTTCAATTTTCAAAATGCAAAGGTATTAAAATTAGTCTAAGTCTTGAAGTCAAGTCAAATCAAAGAGAAATGACTTGGTCACCTCGCAAAGAAAATTAAGCAAAGCAAAATAAATAAATAAAAAGCAACTTAAAAAATCTAATTTAATCCAAAGAGGACTAAACTAAGCGGACTAAAACCAAGGAGGAATTAGCCTTAGGTGACATTTATAAAGAAAATAGAGAGAAGATTAGAAAGTTGAGAGAACAGCTGTCAACTAACAATCAAGGGGTAAGTTGAAATGAGGTAAATAAGGCTCTATTTATAGGCTGAGGAGTGGAGGAGGAAGGCTCAAGAAAGCAATGTGGGATTGGGACAAGAATAAGGCTGAAAATGAGTGCAAGTGCGAAGATCCACAGATCATCCCTGTGAATTCGCACACTCCCCTGCAGATTTTCGCAGATTGCCTTGCAGAATCCGCAGGTCAGCTTGCGAATCCACAGGGCTTCCCTGCGAAAATGGTATGATTTTGACCATTTTCGTCCATCTTCATCCGTTCTTTGTTTGTGCTTGATTTTGAAGGTCCAGGGGGCTTTCCCAAAGTTTGTTGAAGTCCGATTACTCCATGTAAATGCTTGAATCTTTCTCTTAGACCTTCACAAGTATGGTTATATGCAATGAACTGTCCTAGAGGTACAAAATTACGTATTCACAGATGCCCTTCATCATGGCTGCTTTCTTGGAAAGTAAGCATGATGATAGTGAACACAAGTCAGAATGGCTAAAGGATCCTAAGGCTATCCTAGGATAGTCTATTCTAGAAAAGGGAAACCTAACTCTGTTCTAAGTTGAACTAACAAATTGTTAAGGATAATGCTTCGAGATTGGTTGAAACCATGCTCAATCTAGGTTTAAGGAACATCTTGGAAGGCTATGATCGGGTATGGCCTTGAGTTGATTGGTTTTGAATCAAAGGATTTGTTGGTTTTGCCAAATGGATTTTGAGCTTCAAAGGAAGTTTACCTACTTATTTTTCAAGGGTGATTTGGACTTTATGGATCTCACTTTATGCGGTCTATTGGTGTTTTTAGAAGGATGATGGATTTGTAGTTGTCCCTAGCTCTGCTTTAAAAAGGTAATGAGTTTTAGGTCTTATAGAGAGCTTGACTGCTTGGGCAATCCAAGGATGGTTTGGAATTTTGTAAATTAAACTCTCTTGAGAGGTTTGACTTTGGTTTTGCCAATAAATTTTGGCTTCATAGATGGTTTAAAGGCTTTCCATGAATCAATGGGTTTGTAGGGTCTACTTCATATGGTCTATGGGTTCTCTTTAAGAGATGATGATTTGGTTGATTTTAGTTTTGCCTCTAGTACAACATTTAGAGGACTTTGGTTACAAGGAAATTTTTGGGCTACCCATAAATGACTTGGTTTTAAGGGTTGCACTTTTTGAGAGGTTTGGAAGGTATGATCGATTTTAGTTTTGCCAAGAAGCTTGGGCTTGGACCTTTTAGGATGCATGATTGGTTTTACCAAAGAGTTTGGGCTTGGAAGACAATTTATGGGACATGCATGAATGTGGTTTGGGCTTTATGGATTGAACCTTTTGAGAGGTTTGTGGGTTGTTTTATGGATTTGTTGTTGTAGCATGATCTATAGAGAAGACAATGAGAGTTATCCTATTGTCTGAGATTAAAAAGACTCTTGGGGTGACGCTTTGTTTGTTAGACTTAGTGGAACTGACATATGGGTCAAAAAATGAGCACTTTGGACTGGGAAAAAAGTTGTTTGATTTGATCTCTTAGTGACTTGAGCACTTGAAACAAAGAAAGAACTTGGAGAACATGATGTTAATAAGGGATGATGGATTGGCAGAAGATTACTTGAAAGGATATGAATGGTGAGGATGATGGCTTTGTAGGAGATGCCCCTAATGAGGGATAAGGGAAACTTGGCCTGTGATGAATTGACATGTTGACTTGAAAAGTCTCTTGTGATAATTTAGGAATGATGACTCCGATGAGAGGTAGAGTTGTTTAGCTCCTTTAGAAAGAAAACAAACAATTGACACAAAGAGAGATGAACTATTTATTTTGAGACAGACTTGATGATGGACTACTTGAGTGAGACAGATTAAGCTATTTACTTGAGCAAAACTAATTGATGTGTTCGAACTTTTGACATTTGAATGAGACAGGACAAACTATCTACCTTTTATTTTGAAAAAGACAAATGAACTTGAACTTTTGAATGATACAACTTGGCATTGGAATCCAATTTGAACAAAATATATATTTTTATTTTTTTTAGCTATAGTTTTTCCCCAAGTCGCCTCTTCAGGCTTTCAACTCAACGAGCTTACTCTAAAATTTACCTAAACCTCCCTTTCGGGGTTTTCAGTGCCTAAGCCTCCTTTTCGGGTTTTCAACTTAGCGAGCTTTTTGTTTTTCTTTTTTTTTAGTTCGGGCAAATGAATCAAAAGGAAATGCAATATTGGCACAAAAAGAAACTTTGTCATCATTTAGACCACACCCGAGTTGGGCTACCTACGTATCTCTACTCTTTATTATTCCTTTGTTCATCTTTTCTTAGGAGGATCAGGTCCATGTAGTTCTTGGTTGTAATGCATGATTATTTCTCAACTGATCTAGATTACAACGGTTGGAAAATTTGATTCCGTCTAAACCCATTACGATGGCACATCCACCAGATGAGATCTTTTTGAGTACATATAGGACAACCTAATTAGGTTTGAACTTCTTGGAACATGAACTGGAGCTCTGACTACCTTCTTGTAATCCTCTATCCCTCACCTTTTTGTTTAAATGCCTAGATAGCCTTTGCTGGTAGCCTTGAATATGATACAAAGTATCCATCATTTTTTTCATTGATATTATTCAATTCATTCTGCTAACTTTCATGCATAATCATGGTTGATCGAAATCTCTATCTCAATTGGCAGAATGACTTATGTTCTATACACCAATAAATATGGAGTTGCCTCCGTTAGAGTACGAATGGAAGTTCGATATCCCTATAAAGCAAAATGCATTTGTTCATGCCAATTTCAGTGATTATCAATTTTTTTTTTTTTTTTGCGAAAGAGACTTGATCGTTTTATTAGTTGTTTTGACTGCCCCATTGCTAAGACACTCCCTTTTCAAAAACTTTGAAGATTGGACCACATACATTAGTCATTTGTGAAATGAAATGGCTAATGTATTGTAATCACCCTAGAAAACTCTCGATCTCCTTTTTTGTTTTCGAAGCCGACATTTTCATAATAGCTTTCAAATTTGTAGGATTAAACTCTATACCTCTCTTGCTGACCATGTAACCCAAAAGTATGCTAAAATATGCTCTAGATCAACACTTGGCAAGGTTCAACTTTAGATTATATTAGTGAAGTCTAAGGAAGAATTGCCTCAATGCATCTAAATGACCTGCAGCTATTTCATATTTTATGACCATGTCGTCTATGTACACTTCGACATCTTTATGCATCATATCATGAAAAATGTTGGTTGACATCCTTAGGTATGTTGCCCCGACATTCTTCAACCCAAAAGGCATGATCTTGTAGCAGTAGGTGCCCCATTCTATCACAAAGGTTGTTTTTTCCTTATCAGGGGGTAAACCTGAATTTGGTTATATCCTGTATATAAATTAGTCAAGGAGACCACTTCAGATCCTGCCATGCAATCAACCAATAAGTCAAATATGAGGTAAAGGAAAGTCTTCCTTTGGACATGCCTTGTTCAAATCCTGATAATCCACACACATTTGAACCCTTCCATTTTTGGAACTAGTACTATATTGGCTAACTAAGAAGGATTCGATGAACTCATTTTCTAGCAACTTAATGACCTCTTCTTTGATTTTCAAAGACTATTATGCCTTCAATCTTTGCAGCTTTTGCTTTATGTGCTCATAAGTAATGTCCTTGGGCTTTCATTTGAAACAAATTCACAAACTCTTGGCTTATTTTAACTGACCAACAATGCATGTAATTTCCTCTATGCCAAGGTTTATTGATTCTTTGCCTTTTTTTATTTTTATTTTCTTATTTTATTTTTTTAATGTCTCATTCAAATTGGATTTAAAAGAAGAAAACAAGCAAATGAACAAGAAGACACAGGAAAAAAATTCAAACTTTTATTATGAATGAAAACAAAATTACCATCATCCATGGTTACATTAAAATTAAAGGAAAGACCAGGAAGGTCGATTACAAACTCAAACAAAAGAACATGACTTAACAAACTCTGACTCTAACTTGGATTTGGAATCAACTTGTGGGTGATGTCCTTGTAAATTGGACTTTGACTTTAACACGCTGATACTGACTCGTTGGGTAAGTTTTGGGTAGGCTGGATGAGCTTGGCAGGGTCTGGTTTCACTTTACTTCCAATTATCAAGACTTGCTCAAAGAGAGTAGCCTCCAAATTTTCCGCCCAATCTTTCTACTCCCAAATTTTTAGAACTAAGGGAATCGATAGTCACTCGCAGATCGGTGGGGATGTTGGGTCTTGGTCTAGAAGGCATGATGTCACCACTATATGTCTTGGATCCTGTGTCTCAAATTCTTGCACATATATGTTTTGTGCCCAGCTCCTTGATGGTACTCACAATATTCATTGACATTATAGCTTTTGGGTAAAGGGTTTGATGGTGTCTTAGGTTTTGAAGGTGTCACCAAATTAGATTCCAGAGACTTTTTATAAACCACACTTAAGGGCATACCCAAATCAGTAAATTACCTTCTTTCCAATTTCAAGGGTTGTCGGTTGGTTATGGTAGTTATCTCCCTACTCTTCTGACTAGTAGAGGTAATAGCAATGGTGGTACATGTGTTATTCTTCTTGTATCTTTTTCCCATTGTATGGGCTTGCTCAAGCACATTCATATTGCGCTTCAAGGTCTTATCAATATTTGGAGGGATATGATTTTCCCAATTTTGAAAATGATTCAAAGAAGAGGAAGGGTTGATTTTTGGGATTACGAAGAACTTTTGGCAGGTCAACAACAGAAGCTAAGGTGGCATTCGTGTTTGGGATTAGTGGTGTAGCACTTTCGGGCATTTTGCCAGGAGTAGCTTTGGTGGGTTCAGCTTGGTTCATCATTCCTTTTACCTCATTGATGATGAATTGGCGTTGGGAATTCAAGGCCTTGGTGAAATTGGCTTGTTGGGTATTGAAAGCAGTGGTGAGATGGGTTAATGCATTGTTGAAGCTGGTTTGTTGAATGGTTAAAGTCGTTGGCTTGTTAAGAATTAAGGGTGGAGATAAGAATGGCTTGGAAGTTCTCCTCTTGCTTCTTAAGGAGGTTGGTGAAGAGGGTGTTCATAGTATCCATATTGATTAGATTGGCCATTGTTACCTTAAAAGCGAAACAAAGAAATGAGGTAAGTGTACGAGAAAAGATATGAAAAGGTAATGAAGGCATGGGTTGGTATGCGAATTATGAAGGAAAAGGATGGGAAAATGTATGAAAAAGTGAAGAAGGCATGGGTTGGCATGCTAATTCTGAGGGAAAAAGGTTCCCTATGATATTGTGGGCTAAATGTTTTGGCTTTGAAAGATTACCTAAGGTATTTTAGGCCAAATATTTTTGGGCTTAGAAGAATTACCTAAGGTGTTTAAAAGGATTTTCTAAGGTAATTTGGGCCAAATGTTTTGGGCTTTTGAAGGATTACCCAAGATACTTTGGGCCAAATGTTTTGGGCTCAAAGGCAGAGTGTTGGATTTTGAAGATTTTGGGCCAAGTGATCTTGAGCTTAATGGATAGAGGTGGATGTTTAGTGGTTGAGAAGTGAGGTTTAGATTCATGGTTGGAAAGTGGATGTTTATAGCTAAGGCTGACTTTCAACTGGTTCAAGATATAATCTAAACTTATAGAATTGAATGCATGCTTTATGCATTATAGATACATGGATGAAAAAAAAAAAAAAAGTGGTTCATGATTATACAATCATACCCAGGCTTTATTCATTATGGTACATACAACATAAGGTCCAAGTTCTAGGTCCATTACATAAAAAGGTAAGGGTGGCTTGATATAGGGTACCCATCATATTAGGGCAATGATATAACTAACCATATTGAGTCAAAGAGCCTCGCGTGTGTCCAATAATACGAACTGCCTGTTACACCTTTAAAAGGATTAACGAATTCGTTGCGGGGTGGATGCTTTCACTATCGGCGAATAGACCCAAAAAGGGTTACCCACTCAATGCTACAATCACTATCTATTGTTTTCCTAAAAACTAAGTTTGGAGGCAAGGAGCCTATGTAAGTGATGCATGAAGAAGCCATAATTATATTAGAAAGTCAAACTCTAGAATTTTCATTTTTGTTATGAACAAAATCAATTAGTAGTCATCTTATTTTCTTTTATAAAAAGAAGGTGATTCCCCTGTGGAGTCGCGAGCTGTGAGGCCTTACCCGAGCACCGATCCGGTCCACTAGGAATCAGAATGCTCTTTTAGACTAAGTCTCATAATTGAAACGACTATTGCTTTATTTGGCAAATTAACTCTTTAAATTGGAAAATGATTTTGGGAGTTGCCACCTTAATTTATTTTTAATTGGGAAAATATAAGGTAAAAACCCATTGACTGACTCCATTTAATTTTCCTTTTGAAAAATGCATTAGTCTTTGAAACCAAAGATGATTTGTGAACTAGATTTTTGATTTATTTTAAAAATAATTGGTTTGGCTTAATGATATAAAAATACTTGATAAAAATAATTTCATGAATAATTAAATAAATGGAATGACAATTATAAAAATGAATGACAAGACATATAAATAAAAAGGAATAGAAATAAAATAATTAAATAATTAAAATAAAAATTAAATAAATATGAGATATCTTCTCTAGCCTTTAAGGATACTAGGAAAATCACACATTCCCCAAAATAAGAAAGTGTTAAGAAAAAGAGTTGTTTGTTTTATTTTGGATTTGCCACTTGGAACAAGAGTGCCTGCGTATCCCTTCGAATGAGAATCAAAACCCACGCAATTCTTTCATTTTGCAATGAAGGGTTTGTTTAATTTATTTTTGATTTTATCATGTTTTAATAATTTAAAAGATGGTGCTTTACCTTAAAGAAAAGGGAAAAATGTGTTTTACCTCGGTTCTCTTTGAAATTAGAGGAGGAGGTCGCAACGCCTTATCGGATCGGAGTTTCAATTTTCAAAATGCAAATGTATTAAAATTAGTCTAAGTATTGATGCCAAGTCAAATTAAAGAGAAATGACTTGGTCGCATTACAAAGGAAATTAATCAAAGCAAAATAAATAAATAAAAAGCAAATAATAAAAAAGCAACTTAAAAAACCTAATTTAATCCAAAGAGGACTAAACTAGGCGGACTAAAACTAAGGAGGAATTAGCCATAGGAGACCTTTATAAAGAAAATAAAGAGAAGATTAGAAGATTGAGAGGACAACTGTTAACTAACAACCAAATGATTAGTTGAAATGAGGTGAAGGAGGCTTTATTTATAGGCTGGGGAGTGGAGGAGGAAGGCTTAAGAAAGCAATATGGGATTGGGACAAGAAAAAAGGTAGAAAATGAGTGTAGGTGCGAATATTCACAGGGATGCCTGCAGATCCACAGGGCTTCCCTGTGAAAATGGTATGATTCTGACCATTTTCATCCATCTTTGTCTGTTCTTGTCCGTGCTTAATTTTAGAGGTCCTAGGGGCTTTCCCAAAGTTTGTTGAAGTCCAATTTCTCCATGTAAATGCTTGAATCTTACTCCTAGACCTGCACAAGTCTGGTTATATACAATGAACTGTCCTAGAGGTACAAAATTACATGTTCACATAAAGTTACACATGTTTAAGAGACAACTTGGAATATATAACTTAATAAAAACTTAGGGTATTACATTCTCCCATACTTATTAAAAATTCATCCTCAAATTTTAGAAACTAATCTATGAGTGGAACAAGTGAGGATACTTAGCTCGCATGCTCTGTTCACTTTCCCAAGTGCACTCTTCCATTACTCGATTCTATCATAACACTTTTACCATTGGAATTTTCTTATTCTGAAGTCTTTGAACCTGTATATCAACAATAGCTAACTGGAACTTTCTCGTAATACAAATCCTGCTTCATGTCTAGAGGTTGGGCTCGCAACACATGAGAATGATCTAGAACATACTTATGAAGTATGAAAATATGGAATCCAGGATGAATATTATCCAAATTGGGAGGTAATGCTATTTTATAGAAAACTTTCCCAACTCGATCTAAAATTTTAAATGGACTAATGTTCCTCGAAGATAATTTTTCTTTCTTGCCAAATCTCATAACACCCTTCATCGGTGAAATTTTCAAAAACACGTGATCACTAATGGCGTATTGAAGGTCTCTTCACTTCGGATCATTGTGAACCCTCAATTTTGCACCTTTAAAATTATTTCTAAACTCTCTAAAGCTGTCCGAAATATTTTTCTATCCAAACTGACACTTTTTCGAATTTTGATCGGACTTTCTGTACCAGACAATACTCTCCTAAAACTGACTGAATTTTCACCAAAACTGACTGCCAATAAGTCCGACAATTAGTTTCAGATCCACCGCCACTAACTGGTAATTTTTCAGACTTCAGAATATTCCAAAAACTGACCCGAATATTGAAAAAAGACCTGCAAATCAGATTCTGAAAGTCAGCCACCGAACTCCCCGGCAGCTCCGCCAGGTCATCCGGCGGCTCTGCCGGGGTCATCTGGCGGCTGCCGCAAGACCCTCTGGCGAAGCCGCTGGCGGCGCAGCCGGGTCAGTCCGATATTGGTTCCCACCTGTATTCCAAAATTACTCTTTTGCCCCTCCAGTCTGATTTTTTTTTAAGCCCAAAAGACCCTACCCTTTTAGACTTTTCACTCTTTCACAACCCAAATTACCCTCACCTCACTTTGCCTATAAATACCACCCTCCCCTGCTTCATTTTCTACACCTTTGAGCACTTGTGATGGCTATCTAATTGCTCTCTTCTTTCTCTATCTAATTAGTTTTAATTTCAATTAGTTAATTAATTAAAAATTAATTTTAATTAATTAATTAATTTTTCAATTAGTTTTAATCTTAATTAGTTAATTAATTAAAAATTAATTTTAATTAATTAATTTTTCAATTAGTTTTAATTCCAATTAGTTAATTAATTAAAAATCAATTTTAATTAATTTTTTAATTAGTTTTAATCTCAATT
>CATKHJ011190083.1:0-16291 GCA_949750685.1 Vernicia montana | reverse complement strand
TTGCTAAATCAAGCTAATTGATTAAAGGCAAATAATTTTTAAGGCTTGGTTCGTAAAGAACGTGCCTTTTTAGTTTGAAGTTTTTGGTTGGTCGTTTCGAGATTTCTCTCTCAAATCAATTTGAAAGAGTCCCAACAATGCTGTCCTAGTAGCCGTTCTAAGGCTGTTGTTCCGCCAAGTCGAGAAGGTGGAATTGCGATCTGGCCGTCCGAGGCAAGCAGCCGCCGACCGTCTGAGGCTAGTCCGCCACCAACCGAGACAAGTCTCCGCCATCCTAAGGTATTTATTTTCTTTATTTTTATTTTTATTTTATTTATTTATCTATTTATTTTATTTTTCTTAGTTAGTTAATTAAATGGGTTTATCTAGGTTGTTAGTTAATTAAAATCTGAAATAATTAATCCAACTTGATAAATCAATTAGGTTAGTTAATTAATCAACCCACCTTTTAATCAATCAATCTGAAATATATTAAAAGGCTCAGACTAAACAAATCCCCTTCGCAAGGAAGGCGAACTACGTGGATTTTGATTCCCATTCGAAGGGATACGTAGGCATGCTTGTATAAAGCATCAAATCCAATTAAAATAAACATTTCCTTCTTTTTCATCTTCTTCACATAGTTTAGGCTCGATGTTTTCATTTATTCCTTTATTACTTCTGTTATTTTCTTTATTGTTTTACTTTAATTCATGCATTATATAATTGCTCATGCATTATAATTGTTCATGAAATTCATTTTAAGCCATTGTGTATTAAATTTTGCCAAACTAATAAAAATGAACTGAAAATCTAGTCCCCAAATCCTCTTTGGTGATCGAGGCTAGTGCACTTTTTCTATTGGGATAATAATTGAAGTCAAATGGATTTTTTCCTTACTTTTCCCAAATAAAATAAAATTAAGGTGGCGACTCCCAAATTAATTTTTAAAATCAATCAATCCAAACCCGAGGGTTCTATCGTGAGTACAAACCCGAATGAGTATTTTGATCCCCTCTAGCGGATCAGACCAGTGCTCGAGTAAGGACTCACAGTTGGCGACTCCACTGGGGACCACCTTCTTTTTAATAAGAAAAATAAGAGGACTACTAATTGATTTCAAAGTTTGGCAATTTTAATGCATAAAAGGCTTTCATGCATTACTTGTATAGGCTCTTTGCCTTTCAACCTAGATTTCGTAGGAAAACAATGGATAGTGAGTAGCATCGAGTTGGCAACCTTTCTTAGGTCTGCTTGCCGATAGTGAAATCATCCATCCCGCAATGTTTACGAGTATGCATTTACTGTTGGACCCACGCGAGGCTCTTTGACTCATATGTGGTTAGGTATATCGCTACTCTAGTGTGACGGATACTCTAAGCAAGCCACCTTTACCCTTTCATGTAATGAACCTAGAACCTGACCTTATGTTGTATGTACTATAATCAAAGCCTTACATATCTGCATCTTCATGAAATATTTTTCCCATGTATATCATGCATCCATAATGTAAAAAAAAAAATATGCATTCATTTTAAGTGGAGCCTTGAACCGAAGAAACGTCGAACACTCTCACCTTGATCCAATCACCTTCGTCCCACAAACCTTAAACACTATTGCCCCTTATCCAACCTAAAACTCGGGTGCCTTTAATAATCACCTTTGACCTTCATCACCTTGAACTTACCCCTTATCTAAGACTACTCCTTATCCAAGGTACCTTACCCAAATACCTTCAGCCCAACATACTACCTTAAGCCCAACAACCTTGGCCCATTACCTTCAAGACCAACCCATTATCCCTAAGTCCAACAACCTATGGCCCAATATACCTTAGACCTCCAAAGTCCAGTACCTTTGGCCCATATTACTTTAAGCCCAAAAACGGTTGACCCACAACACCACAAGGAATCCTTTTCTCTCATAATCTGTATAGCCCTACTCCCACCCACCACTCACTGGGTTTTCTCTGATTTTGCTTCAAGGTACCGATGGCCAACCCAATTGACATGGCTGCCCTGACCACACCTCTGCCTCATACTACCAAAAAGAACTATCAATCTATCCAATCAGAACCATTAATCTATCCAATTAGGGCCATCTCTTTTTTCCAACTCCTACCAAAAAGGACCCTTACTTTTTCTACTAGAAAGGACCCTCACTTTTCGACAAGGACCATCACCTCTTCCTACCAGAAAGGACCATTAATCTATCCAACCATCCTACCAGAAAGGACCCCCACCTTATCCTACCTATCACTATGTGGAAAACAGACTCCACCTTATCCTACCTATCACTATGCGAAAGACAGATCCCACCTTACCCTAACCATCACTAATGTGGAAGACTGACTCCACCTTACCCTACCCATCACTAATGTGGAAGACTGACCCCACCTTACCCTACCCATTATTATGTAAAATACAGACCCCACCTTACCCTACTCCCATCATCTTTTCATATCACCGCTAACCACTCACTGGGTTTTCTCTAGTTTTGCCTCAAGGTACCAATGGCCAAGATGATAGATAGGGATACCATAGACACCATCCTTAAAAAGCAAGAGGAAAGGCTCCAAGCTATTCTTACCTTCGCTTTGAATGCACAACAAGTCCAAATTGAAGAACAACGGAAATCTATCATTGAGGAAGTTTGGACTATGATTAGCCAAACCATCTTTAACCTAACCAACCCAAACACAGTTTTGGACCAGACCACTCTAAATCTGAATCGGGCCAATCCTGTTCCGGTCCAAGCCTTTGCCAACACTACCGCTGTTCTAGACATCACTACCCAATCTATTATTTCCTCTCATGCGAATCCTTTTCAAAGGAAGGAAGCTTTCTCTCACCCTGACCTGAGCACATTAATGGAGAAGCTTAAAGCCATGGAAATGGCCCTTAAGAACCTCAAAAGGTATGATGACTGGGTAGATGTCAGCTCCCTAACCCTATTTCCTAATGCCAGGCTTCCTCCAAAATTCAAAATGCCTAAAATTGAGAGTTTTGATGGAACCTCTTGCCCCAAGACCCATCTGAAGATATATGTGGGGGCAATGCAACATTTGGAACTTAGCAATGAACTCCTTGCTCAGTTGTTCCAACAATCCCTAACCGCTGCAGCCAAGAGATGGTTTCTTTCACTGGATAAGAGCCAAAAGAGAACATAGGATGATATCTGTAATACTTTTGTCAAATAATATCATTATAATACTGAAGTAGATGTCACCCGGCGGGATTTGAAAACCACCAGACAACTTTCAAATGAGTCTTTCTCCATGTTCCTTATAAGGTGGAGGGCTAAAGCAGCTCAAATGGTAAACAGGCCAACTGAACAAGAACAAATGGATATTATTGTCAAGAACCTACTTCCAGCCTACCAAGCTTACTTGGTAACCCAATACCTGCCCACCTTCAAAGCTTTGATTGTGACTGCATCAAGGGTTGAAGATTGCATACAAAGGGAATCATTTCAACCTGAATTCTCCACCACCAATCTGAACAGTGATAAAGAAATTGAACCCCATGACCTTTGAGGCTAAGACTGACATGCCACCTTCATTTTTAAGCCAAATCCATCACTATATGGAAAAGAGACCCTACCTCAGCCCACCACATTATTGCCTTAGTAGCATGTTATGGAGGAGTTCAAGCTCAACTGATCTGACTTGTCTGAGATTGAGTCCAAATTCAAGTCTGAGTTCGAGTCCATATTCTGTGTCCAAGTCCTAATACGAGTCTGAGTCCATATTCAGAGTCCAAATTTGAGTTCGAGTCTGAGTCTATCTTTTTTTTTTTTGTATTCTTCTTCTATTTTATACCATATTCTCATTTTGTAATAAAATATATATGTTTTTCGTGCACTTCTCTTTTTCCATCTTTCTTGTTTAGTCTTAAAATAATAAAAAAAAAAAGAAAAGAAAGAAAAGAATAACTAAAGATAAAGAATCAATGAATTTTGGCAAGCATTTGCATTTCACCATGAAATCCACCATGAATTGGAAGAATCAAAACTTAAGGTGTTTCTTGTGCCTGCATCAGAAGCCGCTTCACCAACTCCCAATAGTAAGTTAGTTGAGATAATAAAGAACACCAAATGGTGATCTCTTCAATTGGAGCAGGCGCAGCCAAAGGCAATCCAATGAATTTACCCATTGCACTTTTGGGTAATCAAACATAACACCTTAATAAAGGGGCAACAATCTCAAAAAGGACCTGATATCCTCACAAGACTTCTCTCTGGACCAAGAATTCATTGAAATGGTTTAGACAAAGGTCAGAGCCCCAAGATAAAGAAAAGAAGTAGCCCAAATCATGGTGAACTAATTTTTAAAAATTTCAAAATTCATTGATTAGCTCGCTAAGTTGAAAACTCGAAAAGGTAGCTTAGGCAGAAATTAAAGCAAACTCGTCGAGTTTAAAACCAGAAAGGGCGGCTCGGGCAAAAGTTAAAGCTAAAAAGAGAGAGAGAGAGAAAGAGAGAAAAGTCATTCTGGCCAAATCATTATGTCCCTTATGTCCTTATCCTACATTAAGGGCATATCTTCCTAAGTTATCATCATATAGCTAATCCTCATTAGGGGAATGCCTTCCGAATCATCTTTTGTCAGTCCATCATGGTCATGTCTTCCATATCATCTTTTGTTATCATCTTTCTAAGTTATCATCCGTCACGTTGCCCTTATCATTCATTAGGGGCATATCCTTCCTTTCATCTGTCACGTCCCTTAGCTCAAGCTGCTAAGTAGCCCTTATCATTTCATTAAGGGTATATCCTTCAAGTCGTCTGTCAAAGTCTTTTAACTCAAAAATCTAAATAGCTCCTATCACCAATCTAGGGGCGCGTCTTCTGAGTCGTTGTCCAAAATCAATCCAATATCTCCCCCAAGAGTCATGTCACTTTAATAGTCTATTTGATCTCAGACAGTAAGATAAGTTGTGCTTGTCTTCTCCATAAATCTTGCTACAATAGCAAAATCATACAACTTCCCTAACACTTTTCAAAAGGTCAAAACCTATCATTCTTTCAAACCTAAGTCTCATTAGAAAAATCTCATCTTCCAAGGGCCAAGCCCACCAAAAATCCCAAATTTCTCAAAAACTTATGATCCTTTAAGTCTAGTTTCCTTGGTAAAGCCAAAAATCAAGCCATGACTCCCAAGGCCTATCATCCTTAAGCTGATTAAAAAGGGCTTTAACCAGTCAAAGCCCATCCTTCCAGATCCAAGCCTCTTCGGAAAAATCATATCATCCCTAAAGTCCAAGTCATTTAGACAAGCAAAATCAAAGGCCACACCTGACCAAGCATTCCTACCTAATTTTCTTTAAAGCCAAATCTGACCGAGCCTTCCCACCTAATCTTCTCCAAGGCCATACATGACCGAACCTTCCAGGCCACACCTGAATGAGCCATCCATAATAACCTTCCAGGCCACACCTGAATGAGCCTTCCAGAATAACCTTCCAGGCCACACCTGAATGAGCCTTCCAGAATAACCTTCCATGCCACACCTGAATGAACCTTCCAGAATAACCTTCTAAGCTACACCTGACTGAGTCTTCCAAGATAATTTTCCAAGCTAAACCTGACCTAGCCTCCCAAGATAACTTTCCAGACCATACCTGACTGAGCCTTTCAAGGGCCAAACCTAACCGAGCCACTTTTCATCATCCTTCCAAGAATGATCTCATCCTCCAATGCTAAAATCTGACCTAGCCTTAAATTTTTCCTAAAGCCGAATAACCGAGTCACTTTTTATCAAATTTTCAAAATGAGGGCACCCTCTCTCCTAAAAGATCAGCACTCTCCTACCAAGTTGACCATTCATAGGTTCAAGGTACCCAATTCATAATTTTGCATATTTAGATGCATTTCACACTAAACAAGTTGCTAATCAGAGCTCTCGAATCAAGACGGATCATTAATCTGAATTCTATTAATCAAGAAGAATCATTAATCCAAATTCCATTAATCAAGACGAATCCAATCCAAATCCCTGAATCAAGAAGTCATAGGGTCCTTCACCCAAACCAATCAATCTATAATCAGACCCATCCTAAGATAACCTTAGGATCTAAACCTTAAAATCTGAATTAGGTTTTCCTTTCATAATCAGACCTATCTTAGGATAGCCTTAGGATCTATATCTTAAATCTGAATTAGGTTTTCCTTTTATAATCACACCCATCCTAGGATAGCCTTGAGATCTTTTTCCCAAACAGACCGGGAATATTACTTTCATTCTAGATTTTCTCAAGCAGATCGAGAATATCACTTCATCCACCTATAAATATCTAGAAACGATTACCTAGATACTCCTATGATTCCTTTTCCATTTTCTTATCATTTTCTCACCCAAACATGTCCAAATTCTTACTTAGATATCACTTTAGTTCCTTTTTTCCATCCCTCATTCTCAGGTTCACTATCATCAGAATTGCCTTATAGATAAAACAATTCTGATGAGGGGATAGCTGTGAACCCTTAATTTTACACCCTTCTATACTGTATTGAGCCTTCAAGACAGTCCCCGGGTCCCGAAAACTGAAAAGGGTCAAAAACGGGCAAAACAGGCTGTTGCGGGGCCCATCATCGCATAGGCCAATGCGGTCACCGTATACAGACATGCAGTGACCGCATGGCCATATGCGGTCACCACTTCATGACCGCATACTACCATGCGGTCACAGCTTCATTTTTCGCTATCCCACATTGAAAAATGTGCAGTGTGACCTTCTGCTCCCTTCCTATATAAACTACTCTCCTCCCCCCCTTTCAGCTCTCAACACACTCACCACTTACTAAATCAAACTAATTGATTAAAGGCAAGCAGTTTTTAAAACTTGGTTCGTAAAGAACGTGCCTTTTTAGTTTAAAGTTTTTGGGTGATCGTTTCGAGGTTTCTCTCTCAAATTAGTTTGAGAGAGTCCCAACAACGCCGCCCTAGTAGCCGTTATAAGGCTGTTGTTCCGCCAAGTCGAGAAGGTGAAATTGCGATCCGGCCGTCCGAGGCAAGCCGCCGCCCGCCGTCCGAGGCTAGTCCGCCGCCGACCGAGACAAGTCTCCGCCATCATAAGGTATTTATTTTATTTATTTATCTATTTATTTTATTTTTCTTAGTTAGTTAATTAAATGGGTTTATTTAGGTTGTTAGTTAATTAAAATCTGAAATAATTAATCAAACTTGATAAATCAATTAGGTTAGCTAATTAATCTACCCACCTTTTAATCAATCAATCTGAAACATGATAAAAGGCTCAGGTTAAACAAACCCTCTTCGCAAGGAGGGCGAATTACGTGGATTTTGATTCCCATTCGAAGGGATACGTAGGCATGCTTGTCTAAAGCATCAAATCCAATTAAAATAAACATTTTCTTCTTTTTCATATTCTTCACATAGTTTAGGTTTGATGTTTTTATTTATTCCTTTATTACTTCTGTTGTTTCCCTTATTGCTTTACTTTAATTCATGCATTGTATAATTGCTCATGCATTATAATTGTTCATGAAATCCATTTTAAGCCATTGTGTATTAAATTTTGCCAAACTAATAAAAATAAACTGAAAACCTAATGTCTGAATCTGTTTTGGTGATCGAGACTAATGCACTTTTTCTATTGGGATAATAATTGGAGTCAAATGGGTTTTTCCCTTACTTTTCTCAAATAAAATAAAATTAAGGTGGTGACTCCTAAATCAATTTTCAAAATCAACCAATCCAAACACGAGAGTTCTATCATGAGTACAAACCCGAATGAGCATTTCGATTCCCTTTAGAAGATCGGACTGGTGCTGGGGCGAAGACTCACAATATCCATCAAATTTGCTCGAGTGACAACATAACAGATTTATTTACTAAGTTCTCATCTAATGTTATATTTGAATGGCTTGTTTTATTGATTGATATGTGTTATTTTAAAATGTTGTTTTCATCGGGGGAGCAAATCAGTATAAGATTATACTTTTTTTACTTAGTCAAGTTTTTGTCCCACAAGATTTTCTTGACCAAAAGTTTTACTGAGACAATCTGTGAAATGATAAAATAGCGCATGAATTGTACTATTTTTTTTAACTATATTTTTTCCACTGGGTTTTTCTAGCAAAGTTTTTAACGAGACATATTTATGGCGTGAGTAATATCCAAGGGGGAGTGTTATAAATAAATTATTATATGTGAATATTACTTAAATATCATTGAGCATGTATTTTAAAGAGATTATAGTATATGGCTATTTTAGTAATGTTGTATATATTAAAATCCTAATTATTTTTCTATATAAAAGAAATTAGGATTAATTTAATAATAGTAATTTGGAACCCCTTTTATCTCTATCTCTTTCATTATCTTTATTTTATTGCTTTATTGTTTTTATTATTGTATTTGATATGATGTACTAATAAGCCGATTTACAACAATTTCCTATTTAAAGACACTTTCAAACTTCTTTTTCTAACATCTAAAATTATATATTTAAAAAAAATAGTTATCATTATCAATGTTAAACATACTCTAAAATGGTATTTAATAACATTATTACACACTTGAAATTAAAATTTTTAGCTTTTTTCATTTTAAATTATTTGGGAACATCTCACATAAAAGTCTCAATTAAACTAATATTCACTTAAAATAATAAATTAAAATTTTTAATTTAAAATATACACTAAATAGAATAAGCTATCAACCTTATAAATAATTTTATAATATAGAAATTTTAACATTTATATTATTCAATAGTCAATTTTTAATTTTACCAAATATCCTCCAATTCCTTAACTTTTTTTTAACATACTCTAACTTGGATTGTCCAAAACAACATAAATTTATACTTTTTAATTTTCTCGCATATTATATCCTGCTACAAGGATGAATCTAAAATCATTTTTATTGAGTACGAAACAATTTTTATAAAATACATTTAATTTTTTAATTTTTTACTTTTAAGTATATTATTTAATTTAATTTATATTAATTAAATTTTACTTATAGTTTAAACTCACATAGTTATAAAAATAAAATTCAATAATATTGTAAACTCATTATTCGGAAAAAAATTTATTATTTTTTTACTTTAAAATTCAAATACAATGAATAATGTTAGTATAATTTTATTTTTGTCTATTGAAATAAAAAAATACAAATACTAAAAACACTATAATTAATTATTATATTTTATATAATATAAAAGGTGTATGGTATGAAAGATTTTTTTTTGTGCTTCAATGGATTTTTTCATTATTTCGGGGACAGTTTTAATTATTTTTTTTGATACTACAGTTTTAATTATTTAAGTCTAATTATATATACGTTTACATTGAAAAAATAAAAATAAAAAAAAAAGGGGTTTTTTTTTTTTTTTTTTTTTTTTTCCAATAAATTCAAACTTTCATTCAATAGGAAATAATGTGGTAGCATCTGCATACAAAAGTTTAACCAGCCTAAAAGGCTTAATGCATAACCAAAAAAAAAAAAAAAGAAGTTTTTTTTTTTTTTTTTTTTTTGCCTAAAGAAAGAAAAAGTAGCATTAAAAAGGGAAAAGACCAAATATCAGTACATAGAAATTCAATACAAAAAGTAGCACCCAAGAAGGAAAAAACAATAAACTACCCAAAATAGAATTTGCTAGCCATGGGCTTAAAGTCCAGAAAACAACCATGCCCAAGACCTGGAGGAAACTTCCTTTGCCAAAATACCCTTGGAACTGGAACACCATCCAGAAGCGTTGGCCATCATCACCGAGCACGGCACCAGCACCGGCGACTAACCAGTGACCACCAAACAGCATGACATCTGAGGCTACCAGAAAGGAAATGAACCAAGCAATATGAATCTTCTCCCACCACTGCAACAAAAAGCCAAATGCAGTGGATCTATGATGAAACCGCTCTCCTTTTTCACATATCGGCCAGAACTAAAGGAGAGCCAACCAACCATCATTGGCCATGGAAATCAGCAAACCGAAAGAGAAAAACACCCGAAGCGCCCAAACTTAATCATCCAAGCCTATGCTAGTCAACATTTCCTCCACCCATCGATGATAACACATAGCCCTCACTGGACAATGAAACCGGCGATGGATGAGCCGAACGACGCCGTAGGAAGGGGTGGCACCACAACCACAGAGCACCAAAACACAGATCCAAAAAGAAAATCCAATGGAAGACAGATCCAAATAAGCCCACAAAAGCACAACCAACGGCATTATTTGAAGGAGAAACCTAAAATTTACAGGAAGAAAACTAAAGAAAATGGCATATCTACCGATGACCGAAGTCACCGGAAGTAACCCAAGAGGAAGCCTTGGCCGCTTTACCAGAAACTCTAAGAGAGAGAGAAAACTCTAATATATATAGCTAGGAAAAAAAAAAGGGTTTAGGCCCCTTCAAACTCGTCTGTGTATCCTACCATACTATAGACATTTTATTCCCACTTCTATTTTGCCAACCAAAGATAGCTTTAACATTATTAGAGAATGGTCCTAATCACCAAAATTATATTTGGTTTATGAAATTGACTAGAAATAAAATAATAATTATGTAAAGATTAATTATTTCTTATTTTGATTTAAATTTTAGATAAAAAATGCTAATTTTATAAAATAATAATTTCACAATTTTTATGAAATATATATTTCATAAAAAATTAAATTATTGGTATTCTTTAAATTATGAAATAAAGTATTTCTATTTTTATCTTTAAAATTAGTAGTATATTTTTAAAAATATTTTGAAAAATAACATATATAGATAAATATTTTCTAATTTTAACATATATTAGTCAAATGGCCTGTAAATTTGCTAACCAATCAGTTGCAGGAAAAAAAAAATTGTTGATGCCATGTTAAAGCTACTAATTAATCTTATATTTTTCTTAATTGTTCATAGGATAATTAAATTATAAATTCATATGGTAAAAATATCATATGATATGACATGCAGTACACATAACAAATATATAGTTAATAATAATTCAATTTGGAAAATATATAATAATACATTCAAGTTCATATTTCCATAATTTACAGCTGACGTAATAGATTAATTCTAATTAAGATTGTCTCCTGATAAGGTCTTAAATAATGACATTAGAAGATTCCAAGTAACTTTACCCTTAATAATAAAATAATTGATCATCATGTTCATGATTAATAGAATAAGGAACAGTGGATTCTCCTAAAGTAGCATCTGCTTCTCTAGTAGGCAAAGCCTCATCGTAATCCTTAGTAGTCCCTCTATCTCCGTTAATATTCAAGTTATTTGCTAAACCTCCAGAAGATAAACCATTGATGAATGGTTCAAAAAATGGTTCAAAAGAAGTACTAGGTCCAGCTCGCCAATTTTGGGTGGACATCTGCATATTTCCTTCATTCTACATTGAAACAGGGCAATGCAATTAGCATTAGAGTAAATCAACATGAAACCATATATACGTTTCCAATACCATTAATTAAGCCAGATTTCATGGATAATTTATTTATATGAATGTTTTCAAACCCGATCCGGTCTTAGAACCAGTAAAGACAGATGGTTACAGATTAAAAGTTTAACCGAGATCGAACCAAAATTTTAAATAATATCATATATTTATTTATTATTTATATGTTAAAAATAAAGATAATTAAAATTAACGAACATTATCAGAGCAATTAATGAACTTTACTCAGAAGAAATATGAATTTGAAACCATTACTTAGAAGAAATTATGACAAATTAAATCATTAAGTGGTCATTTTGAGATCTAAATTTGGGTGGGTCCCACTACCGAGTAGTGGGAGGTCTACTCGAATTTGTGTTCTCCGTAAAAAATATGAATTTGAATATTTATTTACTCAAAATGGTGAATGGTTGAATGATAATTTAAAACTCAAAGTAAACTCTATATATGTTAAAAAAAATGAATTATTTCATATTAGAAAAATATAAAATTGGAATGTGATATATATTGAAAAAATCTTCCTTTCATTGTTAAGAAAATAACCAATGAGATTTTTTCTTGCGCACGTAGAGGGATAAAAAATCCAAGATTCAGAACCTAGGTTCAACATGCGAGCGCGCGACTTGCATACACAAATGCCGGACTGAAATGAGTTAGCCCGTACCAACTTAGGTTTTTCAATTTGACAAAAAAAAAAAAAATTGGATAAATTTTCCTCCGCCCTGAAAACTCAGACCGGGCCGGTCGGTTAACCAGTGACTCGACCGGTTCGCCGGGTTTTCTATGATTTTCTCCCTGCTCGAGTATATGGTCTGAACAGAACCGGCCTAACGGCTGGTTTCCAATTTTTTCGGTTAAACAAGTAGGATCAGGCCGATTCTGACAACTACGATTTATATAAATAATGCTATATATAGTATAATCCCCTTACCAATTTGAGTCTGACCTAAATCTTATTTTTGCCAACTTGGGCTTATGCTCAAACCCATTGGGTTCCAACCAATCTGGCCAAGAATTTTTATTTTTTAAAACCGGTTAGATCAACTAGATCAATTGGGTTCGGTCTGAATCCCAATTCAATTTGGGCCCAAACCTGAGTTCTCCTGATCTAGTGCGAGTCAATCCAAGCTTTCATAACATGACTATAGTGTATCTCTGGCAAAAAAAAAAAAAGACTATAGGGTATAAATATTATCTAAAGCAAATTATTGATTCCACCACTTCAACGAAACATTTTTCACTGAAATCAAATCAGTAGTTATTGTGATCTTGCAGGAATAAATTGTGTCTCTCAACAATATTCTTGCTCGATACACCTTATCGGGATATTTTAAATTAGGATATCAACTCCTAATTAGCTCCAAATCATATTAGACAGTAATTAATACACTTAAAAGTGGCAATTTTTTATCTGACCTGAAGAATTTGAAGATCAACCTAAGTAAGCCATAGTTAACCAAAAGATTAAGTCATTTTTCGATCCAATTTGGTCAACCTGTGACCCAATCTGAAATTGACACAAAACGATTAAAAAAAAATTTAATATCTAATATTTTTATATTAATTAAATTAATGTATATATATATTTAATATATACATTAAATATCTATTTAATATAAAATAACTAATGTAAGACTTAACTTGATAAAAAAAAATTTATATTATTAATGTATATATATTTAATATAAAAATAAACTTAATTATTATTAATATTGTAATTCTTGTAACAATAAAAATTAAAAAATATTTAAAAAATATCAAATTTATCTTATTTTAATTAATATAATTAAATATATTATACTTTTAAAATTTATTTAACTATTTTTATTTTATAGCATTATCATTTAAAAATTTAAAATTTTGATAAAATTTCCAAATTACTTGCTAGAATGAAAAAAATAAATATATTGATATTATAATAATTAGAATTATTCAGTTTGATTATTTGATTATCATGTTATTATATGTATAGGCATTAAAAGATATTTATTTATTATGCTATAATATTTTATATTTATAGAAATTATATATGTGATAATAGATTTTAAATATTTTATATATATTTTACTTAAATTATATATGGAATATTTTAAAATTGTAATGTTGATATTTATTATTAAATTTTTAAATATTATATATATGAAAATTTTACTTTTATAAAATAATTTATCATTATCCGACTCGACTCGACCCCAAAACTTATTTTTAAAGCTAAATTTAAAAGTGATCCGAAATTCTTTTTGATCATCAACCTGATAGTTCACCCGAAACTCGAACACAATTCGCAATGACTTGACTCGAACCCACTGAAAAAAATGACACCTGAAATGACCCAACTCGATCCGACTCAGTTGCCACCTCTAAATACACTTCATATTCTTTTTTGCAATTTTGCAATTAGAAGAGTATGGTAAATTGGTAATAGTGTCATAGATAATCGTGTGTAACCCATATAACATTTTTATTTAGGGTTAATTAAAAAAAAAAAATCACGAACTTTCACCAAATTTGCAATTATAACATAAATTTTTTATTTTGGCGAATCTCCAACTTTCAAATTTTGCACTAGTTATAATTTTGACCAAATCTCCAACTGTGGGAGCTGACGTGGAAATTATTTATTAATATACTTGTCACATCATATCTGATTGTGAAAATTAAAAAATAAATTAAAAGGAAATTCCTTACAAAACCAAAACGCCATCGTTTCTATCCAATACACCATTGTTTCATGCCATCGTTTCCTTATCCTAACTCTCTCTCTCTATTTTATGTCAGAATTGAATCTTTGAAAGCATTTCAATCTCTAACCAAAACTCTTGAGACTCTTGGCTTGATGTTGGTTTCAAAGCTTTAATTGCTACTGGTTTGTTTTCACTGTTGATGTAACCTTTGAATACTCTACCAACCTCACCATCTTCGATTACTAATTCTCGGTCAGAGTTGTTGGTATCGTTTCTTATTTCTTCAGTTGTAAATCGGTGGCAAATTCCTTTTGGGAGAGGCTTCAAACTCTCCTCATTGCTGAATCTTGATCTTTTGAATACCAAAAAATCGTGAAGCCGAAAAGCAATAAAAGAACAATTTATCTGTTAGGATTTCAAGTGTGTGGAATCCCATATTGAAAATATAAAGGATTAAGGAGGGATATATAAGTGAGAAAGACTCAAACTCATTATCTTAAAGTTTTGAGTTGGAGTGTGGTGTCAAATCCATGAGTGTGTCTCTCATCAAGACTCATCATAGAAATCTCCTAAATTAAGTGGGCTCCTTGATCTCAACAAGTGGTATCAGAGCTAATGGCTTGGCAATGAAGAGTATTGTACGGTGTTCAAGTCCTGTAGATTGCAACCTCCATGTGGAAAAGCAAGGTGACTTCCTGTGATCCCTAACTAGTGGACTATTAAGGCTTTTTACCATAAACTAGTGGACTATTAAGGCTTTTTACCATAAATACTCAAGACTTTTGCTCAAAGGGGAATCCAAGTCCAATATGAAAATTCATACTTGAGAGAGAAAATTGTTAGGATTTTAAGTGTGTGGAATTCCACATTGAAAATAGAGGGAATTAAGAATGGACATATAAGTGGGAAAGACCCATAAATTCATTATGTAATATTCTGATGTATTGTATTTAATTATTTTATTTATTTAATTATTTTGTTTTATTTTAAATGATTTTATGAATTATTATTATTATTTTATATATATATATATAGGATCCTAGCCTGATTGGTCCATTTTGGACCAATCAATTGAGGGCTGTTTGAAAATCGGGTAGCAGAGAGAGAGAGAGAAGTTGCCAGTGAGGAATGTCGTAGTTCAACGATCGACACGCGCCTCACTGGTGTGTAGCCCAGCTACCGATGAGTCCCCTGCCAAAAGCGTGAGGCGAACAGTCACCAGAGCACGGCGGACACACCACCTAAAGTGTCACCAGCGCCGCCGCATTTCTAGGCCGATCCCGACTGATTCTAACCATTATTTTCGGAGATTTTGGTGTCATTGGATTCAGCGTCGTCCCAGCTTTCTTTTGGTACCTTTCTCACCACTTACCACCACCAGTGATGGAGGTTCGGTGACTGTTCGATGAGTGGAATTTTTCCAATAGTTTCCAAATCAATTTTTATGCACATTTGTGACATTTAATTTTTCTTATGATTAATTGGAATGTTTGGTGGCTAACGAATAAGATTTAATTATGTATTTATGAGATTTAATGTGATTATTAAGTAAATTATTGTGTATGTGTATATATATATATATATATATATTCTTTTCAGTTATTTTAATTGAGCAAATTAATTAAGTTATGAACCTAATTTCAATTTTAAATAAATTTGTTTATTAATTTAATCATATATATAGAGCCTAAATATATAAAAATAGATGTAAGTATAAATATATATATTTTATACCATTTTTATCGGATACTAGTATTATTAATATTTTTATATTAACCCTCACAATATAGATATATTAAGGTGATGTTTGATAACACCATTCAGCACTTAAAATTAAAATTTTCAGTACTTAATTGTTTTAAATTTGTTTGATAATTATGTCTTAAAAGTATAAATTAAGTCAAAAATCATTTAAAATAATAAGTTAAAATTTTTAATTTAAAATTTATACTGAATGCAATAAGTGATTAAATTTTTAAATATTTTTACTATTTAAAAATTATATCACTTATTTTATTAACACTTAAAATTCAGCACTTAATTTTCAGTTTTTTTAAACACCACCTTAGTAATTAAATCCACTAATTATTATTTATTTTAATTTAATTTAATAATAAAGTGATATCGCAAATTATTTTTTTACAAAATATCACAAGTTAATTAATTTTTATGCACTATATGAAGTTTATTATAA